>JAOXNN020000086.1:524094-535522 GCA_028571205.2 Hydropsyche betteni
TCTGAATTGTTTATTTTATGAATCTAAAATATATATATATTTTTTTTATTTATTTTATTTTTTAATAAATCGTATTGCATATCAAGAAAGATTTCATTGTTCAATTTTGCCGTTGCAAATCATCGGTTTGCCCTTGAAATTATCCCACGATCTGTGTCATGTGTTATGTATATTTCCATTCATAGATTACTGTCGCGAACTATTACATTGTATTTTTGATACGTGTATTGACATTTTCTATTTTTCATTAAGCGAAAGTTTTTTTTTATGAAGTATGTATAAATAAAAATTATTTTCGAAAAATTTGCGCACTTATCTGAAATTATATCAACCAAATGTTTATTTTCGTATATTTTTGCATTATCAATTATGCACTACCGATAGAAAAACCCGTTTAAGTTTATTGTTTTTTTTTTATATATATCAATAATATACTTTATGAAAATGTGTATTTTTTCGTATTTTCAATTTTGACAAATTTAACTTGTATGCATGTTTTCTGAAATAGAATAACTAGGCCATTCCAGTTATGTGCGACAATACTAGATAAATTGCATTTCCGCCATATTTACAGTTAAACTAAACTCTCCATCAAGTACAAATTTTTATCGAATACATTTTTTATAAAATTTTCAAAATTATCATTGAATGTCCGCGACTATTTCTCTACCGATTGTGAACTAGCCCAGTTATACATCATTTCCACAAATTTTACATCTATTTTCGTATTCAAAACATTTTCTTATTAGAAAATTATCAAAATATATTTTTATAACGAAAAATTCATCGAATCTTCGAAAAATCCATACTTCCGACGCAACTAGGCCTGTCCAGTTGTACATCATCTCCATCAAATTTATATTCAAAACTTTTTCTGATTAGAAAACTATCGAAATCTATAAATATTTTCATAACGAAAAATTCGTCGGATCTTCAAAATAATATATACTTCCTATGCAACTAGGCCGGCCCAGTTGTACATCATCTCCATCATATTTATATGTTTGTATTCAAAACTTTCAATAGAAAACTATCAAAATCCATAAACATACTTCTGAAAAGAAACATTCATCGAACCTTCATATTTCCGACTCAACTAGGCCGGCCCAATTGTGCGACAATTCGACGCAATCCACACTCCCGATCATTTAAATAAACAACTGTATATCCACACTCAATCGTTTCATTATATTTTCCCACAATTATCAAAACGCAACGACAACATTTTCGCATTTGTATTCAAAAGTTGCGCGCGAAACAGACGGCAACGACCGGCTCGCACTCACGAATTCAGTTCGTCACTGAGTTTCGTTGGGAGTGGTCGTTTCGAGTTGGAAAATATCACTAAAACAAGTAAACTTTATTTTGTTTTAATTAAAAATAAATAATCGGAGTGGTCAATCGAAGTACGCGAAGTTTCGTTCGATTTCGGAAATCGTATTAGACTCATCCTTTATCTGATAATATATTTATTATGTACGAATTGAAAAAAAAGTCGAAGAACCCGTTAGATCTGAATATCAAACATCTACATATATTAGTATGTGTTTAAAATTATTAAAAAATAAATCAGGCATAGTGAAAGTAGATGTCGGCTTCTAGAAAATAGATGAAAATGCAGCTCGAAGTGAAAGTTCGTCTCGCGGCGGCGCATTTTTGAAAAAATTCACAACATTTTTAGCGAAATGCCATTTGCACATATCGAAACTCGTTTCATTAGAATCGTGCCCGTCTCGTTTTTATTTTCTTTTTTCGTGACATCATAAAACACTTTGTTTGTGTACTTTTTTCGAATCGTAACTGAATTCGATAAGATTACATTTCGTTCCGCGATTGGATCTTAAAGCCTACTCGGGGCATTGTTCCTTAAGATATATCGATCATCAATTTAATCCGTGTTTGTTATTCGATAGCGGAATCGAGCGTTTCTATTATATTTGAACAGTTATCAGTTTCCTAGTATAGGATTTTTTTATTGTTTCGAATCTTTCTATCAATCTCGTATTCGTTGATGACAATCGCTCAGATAAAGATGATTGCTTTTAAAATTGTTTCGATATCATATTTCAATTTCGCAAACCGCGATAATGTCGCCAAACAGGAAATTATAATCGCTATGACGTTTGTGTATGGGATCTAGTACTATAAAAATTGCTAATGGTGGCCAAATTTTCGCTCAAGGTTAAAATTTGACAAATATCTTTTGATCTGATGTGGACGTTTTCGAATATTCGATGTGGCGAATTAAACGTTCCCGGAAAGTCGTCTATCATGATATCCTTGATAATTTTCGTTAAATATAGATTTTTTTATATTTAAATGTGTTTTTTACTCCAAATCAGCATTTTTTCATATCAAATTAGCAATTTTTCATTTCAATGTAACAATTTTTCATTTGAAACTAACGCTTTTTTAATTCAAATTAACACTTTTTCAAATATGAAAATTTACAAAAAGTGTTAATTTGAAATGAAAAATTGTTACTTTGAAATAAAAAATTGTTAATTTGAAATGAAAAAATGTTAATTTGGAGTAAAAAACTTGTAATTAGGCCGTTTTAGAAAAATATTGGGATGAAATGTAATAGATTATTTTTCCAAAGGGATTTTTATGTGAATAATTTTTCTTTTGATATTGTATAGAAATCGTATCGGACGATTTCCGATTTCACGCTAGACTAAACCAATTGGATGCAATTTGCAAATGTCTAACAATTGCCTTGATTATTGCATGCATTTTCCGCGTTTGCACAACTCACTTTCGCCTTGAGGACTTGAGAAACAACTTTTGAATTGAAACCTTATCAGCACGAAACACCTCATAGAGTTGCTTTCGATTAAAAAGCAAATCGACGTCGTTGTCCTTCGAATTCCACAATTTCACGTTTACATTTGTTTATTTCAGGTACATAGACCGGACGGTGGTCGCGCCTAGTGACATTTGCCTTGTCGCTCGTGAAAGTGAAAAATCCTTGAAAATCCGAGCAAAAAACGCCAACTGACTTTGCACAACCTTTCAACTGTCTGCGCGCGGTGAAAGGTTCGTCTGCGCCATTTAACCGGCTCGAAGCGTCTTTTCGTGATAGTCTACCATTAGAAATGTCCGATTTCGCGACCCTGCTCGCCAAGCTGTCCGAACATGGACAGGAGCAGCTCCTCAACTTCTGGAACGACCTCTCGCAAAAGGAGAGGATCCAGCTCAAGGAGGACGTCGACGAGCTGAACCTGGCCGAAGTGAACGAGTACTTCAAACGTGCCACGGAATCTCTTGATGCCGAGAGCGAAAAGCTCGACGATAGGATGAAGCCCGTTCCCAGGTCCCAGTATTTGTCTGTGATCGAATGCTCCCCCAAGCAGCTTCAGAAATATGAGTCTTTGGGCTTGGAAGCCGTGGCTAATAGTCAGGTTGGAGTCTTGTTGATGGCTGGAGGTCAAGGTACTAGGTTGGGTTTCGCCTACCCGAAGGGCATGTATGATGTCGGTCTTCCTTCTAGGAAGTCACTCTTCCGCATACAAGGCGAAAGGATTTTAAGATTAGAAAAACTGGCGGAAAAAGCTTGCGGTAGAAGGGGACATATCACTTGGTATATCATGACCAGTGAACATACAATGCAACCAACTCTTGACTACTTCCAAAAAAATAATTATTTCGGTTTGAACAAAAACAACGTAGTTATGTTCGAACAAGGAAGTCTTCCTTGCTACACCTTTGAAGGTAAAATTATTTTGGACGAAAAGCACAAGATAGCTAGAGCTCCAGATGGCAACGGTGGGTTGTACAGGGCTTTGAGGGATAGAGGAATTTTGAACGATGCTGAAGAAAGAGGTGTCAGGCATTTGCATGCTCATTCTGTAGATAATATCTTGATCAAAGTAGCCGATCCCATTTTCGTCGGTTACTGTATCGATAACGATGCTGATTGTGCAGCGAAAGTCGTCGAAAAGTCTTCTCCAAACGAAGCCGTGGGAGTCGTTTGCAAAGTTGACGGTCAATACCAGGTTGTTGAATATTCTGAAATTACCCAGAGAACGGCAGAACTGTGCAATCCAGAAGACGGAAAACTCACTTTCAATGCCGGGAACATTTGCAATCACTACTTCTCGACAAGATTCCTACGTCGCATAGCCAACGAACATGAAAAGGAATTAAAATTACATGTCGCTAAAAAAAAGATCCCTTACATTGATTTGGACGGAACCAAACAGAAACCTGAAAAACCTAATGGTATCAAAATAGAAAAGTTCGTTTTTGATGTATTCCAATTCGCTGAGAGATTTGTTACTTTTGAAGTACAAAGAGACGTGGAATTCAGTGCATTGAAGAATGCTGATTCAGCTGGAAAAGACTGCCCTGCTACGGCTAAACAGGATGTTTTCAGGTTGCACAAGAAATATATTGAAAAAGCTGGAGGTGTTGTTAAGGATAATGTTGCATGTGAAATATCACCATTACTTTCATATGCTGGTGAAGATCTCGAGACTTTAGTCAAAGGAAAAGTATTTTCCTCGTCGCCCGTACTTCTTAAACATTCTTCAGAGGAAGTTCATAAGAACGGCGATATTAATGGGAAATTGTAATATACTGCATATACATATAAAACTGTACCTTATTTATATTTGTAAATTTTGATAAATGTAGAATAGATTTGATAATGAAATATTATATTGAAAGAGCTAATTGACTTTGTAATATTTTTTTTTATATAATTTAAGTTTTTAGAAAAAATGACTAGTTTTTTTTTAATACACATTTCTAGCATTCCATTAAAATTTACCAATTTTAATTATCATAAAAAATATTTATGATTTGGAAACTAGATTTAAAAAGTGTTTATTACGTTGTAAATTTTTCATTTTAATGCAAGCGACATATTAATAATTTATCTTATAAATTATGTGATTGTACTTTAATGTGTGTTCACTAATATTATGTAGCTTCTGTTACATATGAGTGGTAATATTTTCTAATATTTGCATTTCATATTGCCGTATTCGCATTTCCATGTCATATTTGCGGACTGCCTCGATGTGAAATAATTATATTATAGATGCATGTCAGCTTAGTATAAAGAGTAATTATTTTTTTAAAAAGTTTAATCTTATAAAAAATGAATTTAAAACTAGTTTTAACTTTTTTATATTAAAAAATTATAGTACGTTACTTAAATATTGCTTTCATTCTGAAATTATTAGCAAAAACTAAACTTAAAACAATGAAATGTTTGATACTCCTTTCAGTAATCACAGTTCATATATTTACATGTTGTAATTTACTCGCAATATCTGCAATTATTCTCATAGCCAGCGTTCATATTGTAGCTGATTATGCAATATATTTTTGAGATACTTTCTTCTATGTTATATAAAGATCATTATTAACAATAATTTTTAAATTTTAAATATATTTTATTTAGCGTCTGTTGATTTTTGTTCATTTTGATGTACTTAATATATATTATATAATATTATCAAAGAGGCTGTATTGTTCAGGTACTTAAATGTATTTTTTTGTTTATATGAATCTATAATGATATCAAAATTTATTTTTCTTTCATTTTTACTGTGACTTTAATAAAGGAAATATAATTTCAATTTAATAAAAACCAGTTACATTCAAGGTTATCAAAACTGGTTGTTTATTTATATCTAGCCTGCAGCAAAAAAGTGAAAGTCGAACTGTTTTACAGTAAGCTATTCAATGAATTGCCCTATGATACAGAAGTTTTCATTTTTATGATTTTTTAAAATAATACACTTATTGAATTTTTTTTGTTTTGAAATTTCTATGTAAATGAACCTATAATACTTTATTTTTCTCATATTTATTATGCTTGAGTGAAAATTGTTTATTATGGATTAATTATTTTATATTAAAAATTATATAGATATATTTATTGTTATGCATACTAATTTATAATCATTTATGTTTCGATAAATTATATTCTTTACAATTGATGGTCTCCTTTTACAATAAAGTCTCAAATTTTCTTTTGCATTTTTGTTATGTTTGTTTTTTTACCATAAAATGACCCATCATTTATGTACAACCTGAGTCATTTATTTAAATTTTTTTTTTAATAATTACAAAAATGTCTATTACTTGAATTATGATTTACTGTCATATTACTTGAGTTACCTATTATAAATTTTTGATCATAGTAAATGAGCTTTATGTTTGTGGAATTTGTATTCAAATTTCAAATAACGTAGTACATACTTGACATATATATTTTTTTTATTTCAAAATTCTTTTGGCCAAACTGTATTTTCTATCCAATCAATGTAAGAACTGACTCTTGTGTATACACCGGGTGAATTTTTTCCTCCACAACCAGCTCCGAAAGATGTTATTCCCACAACATAGAATATGCATTGATTATTGAATTCTGATATTTGTAAAGGACCACCACTGTCCCCCTGAATGTGCAAAACAACAAATAAAACAAGAAACGCAAAACAAACAGAATAAAGTACGTATACTCACTTGGCATGTATCTTTGCGTCCGTTCAAGTCGCCAGCACAAAGTTGTTCTTTAATAATGCCTCTTGGTAATTTTTTCGTAATAACAGAATATAATGAAGTACATACATTTTGGTCTATAATTTTAATAGATACGCTACGAAGAATGTCTGATTGCTCTTGTGCTTTATAAAGTTATATTATTTATTTCTAATGTTGTTTTTTTATTACAAATAATTTACTAGAAAAAAAAGAATAATGCACTAACCAAATTGTAATTTTCCCCATCCAGTAGCTATAACAGGTTGCTGAGGAAAAGTAAGTTTTTGTCCTAAACAAGCCGGTCGAACAAATTTGGTAAACCTATTCGAAAACAAATTTAAATATAAAGCTTTTTACTAAAAAAAAGTTTTTCATTAACTAAATTTTAAAAATAAATTTGAAAATGTACCTAGCTGGTGATTCTAATCTTAATAATGCTATATCGTGGTATTTAGATGAAAAATTATATTTTGGATGCATAATAATAACACTAATTTTTATATCTTGAGGTTCAGCTCCATCATTATCACTTTTCAAATTATGTTCTCCTAAACGCACAAGGGTTGGAAAAGGACTAAAAATATTAAATTTCTATGAAAATATAACTTTTCGAATCATTGATTAACTATAAATATCTCATACTTTATTATCAAGCTATTTCTTTTATCACTAGTACAATGAGCAGCAGTTAAAACAAAATTTTCACTAATTAAAGAGCCTCCACAGTTCCATGCGTATTCATTTTCGTTTTTTGTTGTCCATCCGATAGCAGCCTGATATATGTGATAGATTAATTAGTAAGAAATCTATATATACGTTAGAACTGTATTAAATTTAGGTTAGACTATGTTCAAAAATTTTTACCATGTGAGGAAATTCGCCGACTTTTACTTCTTCTCCTCCAACGATTAATGGAATATTATTGTATTTGCAACTAGCCACATTGAAAGTTATAGGCTCCGAGTTTAAAAGTAATCTTATAGCTCTGACGACATTCACCACTTTTGAACTATATTCTTCACACTCTAAAATAAAGACATACAGAAAGATCTATTAATTTTCATAGATATATTAATTCCAGAATGTAAATAAAAATTACAAAAAAGGTGAATTAATAAAAGCTAGCGTAAAGTAAATCATTTTTTCTACTAATAACAATTACTTTGTTCACTGATTCGCTTTTCATTCAATTCGAAATCATTAAAATCCGTTTCATTATTTACGATCGACAGTCGTGATGAAAGTTTATTTACTAGTGAAAATGACTCCTTGATAGGGCAGCAAATTATAGTTTCGATATCTACGATTTAGCAAAAATATATTAGTGATCATTTTTCATTATTTCAAGCTCAAAATTACATGTTGCTTACCGCCAAATCCGCAGGTTGTTGGCCTGAGACCTTCTTTTAGTTTTTGAATTACTTCAGGACATTCAGAAAAGGGTTTACAAATGCCGCGCTGTCCGGATTTTTCAACTGTGCAATCGTTTCCATCTAACATGAAAATTTCATTGAATTAATAAATGGATGTGAAAATGGGTTTTTAAAATGTAGAAGAAAATATCTCTTCATAAATAAATTTCACATTTTCATATCTAATCAATCAAATAACGAAAATGTTGGTATTTGTGGACACAATGATATTAATAATAATAATATACATTAAAAAAATATTGATAAATACTTAATTTACCTTCCGTTTGCGAATAAACACATGAAGTCAATACGAGAAAAACGTATATCGAATATATCAACATTTTCAAAGTTCTGCAAAAGTAAAAAGTTTAATTTTAAATTTTCAAGAATACATAGTTTATTTGAGTTTTTTGATCTAATTAACATCAAATATGTAAGTGCTTAACCAATAAAAAAAATAAATGTAATATATTATAGTTTCATGCATCATTAATATGTAAACTAATTATTCCAACCAAATCGGAAATTCCCAATAAAAATAATTGCAAAACAAAGAATTCTGAGAGTCACGTCAAGAAAACCTTGATGAAAATTCCAAAGCAAGTCAGATACATATATTATTTTAATGTGTGTTTACTTACGTCAAAACCTTCGTTTGGAAAAATCAAAGATGAACTGAATCCCAATATTTTGTGACTGAAAAATTTCAACAAGCCGCTCTGACGAAGTGAAAAGAATGATCAGAAACGAGAAAAATTAACACCGGTTTGGTGTTTGGCAATTCAGCGATTTCATAAGTGTTGGGAAAAGGTATAATAGTATTGATTTGTTACATATGATCTTATATATATATTACTAATAAAATTCAATTTCAATTAAACTTTGTTTTTTTCAGTATATTCAATCAAAATGAATTATGGTTCAATCAGAAAAAATGGGTTAGTATCATTTATTTATTCCACCGTTTGAGTTTAGTGTCTCATTACAAATTTATTTTTCATTTAGTTTCCTTCTATTGCTATTTTAATTAGCACATTTGCAATAAAAAATTTATTTTCAAATTAATATGTATGTTTGAGCAATTAGAAAAACAGGATTACGTTTTTGTTGGAATTTACGTTTTATGAATTGAAATTTATTAAATAATATCACCATTTGTGAGTCGGAATGGATACATGCGTATTAATTTCTTACTTTCACCTTCCTGGATATTGTTATGTAATGATATTTATTTATTGGTATGTTTTAAATTGAAAGATATATTTTATTTTGTTATAATACAGCCGGATTTATTGGATAATCAAAATTATATAATACTATTCAAACGTTAATTAAAGTGCTTAAATTTTTATGTGATTGATTATTCAAATTAAGACTTATGGAAAAGATAATTTCCACGACTTATTTTGTGGCTCATTATTATTATTTGTTGTAGTGTAGTTAATCAATTAAAATATTAATGAGATGCAATGTGTTCCATAAATATTTTTTATTTCATTTGCCCATCGTACACACGAAGAAGGCTTTATTTAGAAAAAAACACATGGAAAATATGGCTTCTTGTTATACAATAACATAATAAATTATTTGATAATGTAGGAATTTATAAACATGAATTTAATAAGTGTGGTTTTAATAGAAATAATTATGAGAAAGTAAGCAGTTATCAATTTCTCTGGTTATCTGTTGTTAAATATATTAAAATAGTTATAATATTTTATTTTGATTATTCATTGCAAATTGAAGCGAAAATAATTATGTTAAGTGCTCTTCGTACCTTTTAAATACACAAAAATATTTTTTTGAATTTCCGATGCTTTTAAGATAAATTATATATTATAATATTGAAATAAATTCTTAAAGGTATCCGATTAGAAATAAAAATACAAAACATCATCGTTAATATTATTTTTATGTCAGTTTGATTTGTGTTTATTAAATTATTATTGTTGCATTTGGATTGCTCGAAATGAAAAAAAAAATAATTGCACATATAAAATTTTTATTTGAAGAAGTACAAGGAAAATTACATGATAAATAATTTTCTATTTTTCTAAGTACATAGTTCAAATGATTAAAAAAGAAAATGCAACAGAAGTTGAATTCAAATATTGAGATAACAGAAAGATTAATTATAATTCTACATTATAACTAAATTGAAAAAGGGTTACAGTTTATACTTACTAAATTTTAGCCATAAGTTTATTTTACTTTTTCACAAAACTTCATCGTTATTTCCACAACTTAATATCATTTTATATGACTTAATTCATTTTAAATTTACAAACTACTTTTTTTAATATAAGTTTCAGTTACAAATTATCTGATAATAATAAATGCACTCACGATCAGTATCATATATTACATATATATTGAACATAATCGTTTTTACAACTGTAAAACTAATATTAACGACTAGTATGAATTTATCAGAAAAATTTACTTTTCATTTACACAAGTACAATATTTTGAGATATTTAAAAATATCGAATGTACTTTGAAATTAAAATACACGTGACAGATTAATTTTCAGATAAAAAAAAACAATTACTGGCCAGGCCAAATTTCTTGTTCGATCCATGGTATATATGTGCTCAATCTAGAGTACACACCAGGTTTGCCAGCCAATGCACAATTTCTACCAAACGACGTTACACCTATTACATAAAATATACACTGGTTTTCTTTCAACGAAATTTGAAGAGGACCGCCAGAATCTCCCTGGAAATTATTATTTTTAACATTTTTTATTTAACATCAAATCTTCAATCTTATTTGTATTCTTAGTAAAAACGTTTATTATCATAATGCATATGATGAAATGATTTTGTGACTTTTGTTTAATATTTTTCAATTTCAAATGGTCATAAATCATTATCATGCATATAATTTATATATGATAGCTAGAAGTTATATTGCGTTCAGATTTGAAAGGTTATTAGGAAATATTGCAATGCATGCTTGTGAAAAGTAAATAATAAAATAGAAAATTTATTTATTATCTATCAATTGAACTATTAAAAGTATTCAAAGCACCAATTTTCACTTTGCAGTGTTATGAAAATGTTGATCATGATTTGAAAACGTACAATTCATATTACGAATAACGTATTTGCGTTTTCCAATTTTAAGATTGTCCTGGCCAAACTGTACGCTCTATCCAATCAACATAAGAGCTGACTCTTGTATAAACGCCAGGTGTATTTTTTCCTCCACAACCAGATCCGAAGGATGTTACTCCCACAATATAGAATATGCACAAATTACTTGTCTCCGACACTTGCAAAGGACCACCACTGTCACCCTGAACATGCCGGTTAATAACCATTATCATTATAATATATTGTTTATTAATTAATTAAGCGAAAAAGATAGAAAATATATGTGGAATAAATAAGATAATTCACCGAAAAAAATTAAATATACATATACTGTACTTACTTGACACGTATCCTTGCCTCCTTCCAAGTCGCCGGCACAAAGTTGTTCATCGATTATACCTCTTATTAATT
>JAOXNN020000086.1:542297-556533 GCA_028571205.2 Hydropsyche betteni
ATTTCGAAAAAACGACCGTCGATCGTTTTAAAGTCGCGAGCGTCATTGTGATACACACACACACACACACACACACAGACAGATATCCGCTATTATATATAGGGGTTGCAAAACAATATAATGGAAACCAAATTATTTATTCAGTAGCAATACAGGAAGCACTACATGGTGCACGGATGATGAAGAAAGATTGCGAAATCATGTTTCACGTTTGAAAAGAGAAAGAACTATGACGGCTTGTGGAGCACAATCTGCTCCTTGGCCCTTACAAGGTATCTTTAACGATTATTAAAATAAAATACTAAAAATCAATATTAAAAATATATTCTATTTGTTCTAGACGAAAATGACGGCCCTGATGATGGCATTTCGGGCAATGGAAGTGGGCCAGATAAACTCAAATATTTGGATCCAGTTGATGCCAGAAAACTAGATATGGAAACAGCTGTTCTTATGCAGGTTCAATAAAAATATGAAATTTATGCTGGCTATTTATATCACTTACAGAAAAATGATTTTCAAATAAACGTTTATAGGAAGTGATGAGTCTTCGAGAAGAAAGAGCAGAGTTACGTGCTCGTTTAAGGGCCTTACGACCTCCTGGATCTCGACAAGTAACCATTTTTCTTTTTTTAATATGTTTTATTTTAATGAAATACTCTAATCAAAATTATTGCTTAAAGACAAACAGTTCAAGTGGAATTGATGAAGGAGAAAGCGAGTGGAGATTATTAGAAGCCTTAGCGAGAGAAAATAGCTTAAAATTACGTTTGCAAAAATTGATGGCATCAATACAACATGTAATTTATGAAAAATTTTTGATGAAAGTATTCCATTTTAAAAAAATATTAATTTATGTACATATTTTTTTTAATATTTTCAGGCTGGAAAAGTTAGTGATTTAAATGAAATCGCTACAAAGCTTTGTCCGCAGTGTGGTGCTCAAGATAGGTAATTATTGATATGTACGTAAACGTCTTCCAGATATTTTTATGAAAATTAAGAAATTTTCACTACCTTTTTATTATAGATCTAAAGCAACTGAGGATAAAGAAATTATTTTGAAGAATTCTGAGTAAACAAAATGATGGAACAGTTCTATTCAAATTTTCTTTATAATAATTGTTGACATATGATTTGAAATCAAATATACATTATTGTATAAATTCTTCCATGTTAAAATTTATTTTTGTTTATTTATGAAAATAAGTTTTATATATATTCACCATACAAATTAGATTATAAGGATGTATATCACATGTATAGTGTTTTGTTTTCGTCAGGACATTTCCTATGTAACATTCAGCAAGTGCATTTATGTATAAATGATACTCGTAAGAAATAAAAAGTGTATTATAAAGTGTGTCAATACAAATCACATTCATAAATTTTGTATAGTTTGTTGAGATTTCTGTAAATGCTGCGCAATATGGAAATATTCTTATTTATTCCACATTTGATTCGTATGGTTAATATATTTATTGAAATTGCATATCATGGGAATCAAGATTATGATTGAATATAGTAAAAGCTATAAATTTTATTAGAATCGTTTAAAATTGTGAACATATTTCATGTCTAATCTTGCAATATTTACTTGATAGTAATAATACATTCAGTAGATTAATTGATAAAAATTACATGACAATTTTGCTATTGAAAAAACAAGCCAATTCATTAAAAGCATAAAATTCAATGTGCATTTTAAATGCATAGCATAAAATTAATTTGACTGATTATGAGTATGATCTTGAGATGTGACTTTTATCAATGCTGTCACAAATTCATATCTTTAAGCAATAATTTTGTTTTAGTTGATTTCTAAATATGTATTTGCTGTTTTTTGAGCACTGAATTACAAATAAAATGAAGATCTGTTGGACTCAAATGCAACTAGCTGCAATATTAGCAATGAATATTAGTAATTAGACACAGGAAATATTTTAAAGATAAAGATCGGATAAAATTTGTTATTTAAAAATTCCAGACTAATTTGTTCCATTCCTAAGTAAGCGCTATTCTAACTTTTCTGCATTCGACAGTTATTTGGGAATATATGTATATAACATTCTTATATCTGATTAATTTTGATCTCCAAAACCAAAGTTCTAAATATTTTTGCTGACATTGTTACTATTTGTTAGTATCCTTAAATTTCCGAAAACCAATCATTTATTTTGAATAGACTTTTCAGATAACATGCAATACCTTTTAAGGTTTTATTTGTCTAGTTACGAAACTGGCCTAGTTTTATTTATTTATTTTATTTTGAAGAATTAATATGTTCGAATGGGATGTTTGTGCATCACTTTATGAAAGGATACTTTTCATTTTGCTCTCAAAAGTAAAACTAATACCTACCTTTTACGAAATAACTGATTCGCTTAATTTATGAGCATTATGTAAGTACTATATATTATGTGTGGTTATTTTTGTAAATTTAAATCTTTTAATTTAATGATTTTTACGATGCAAAATTATGTGATAATCTCAATAAAATGCAATTTTTAATGCCTTAAATGGAAATAGTTGTTTTTTTTTTCTACCATTATAAGTCTTAACCAGAATTCCACATAAATTCTTGAAAATTCCGTGTTTTTTGTCATTTAATTGGCAGTATTTGGAGTCCAGATTCTGGACTAGTCTGTTTTCCACATATGTAGACAACGACGGGTGCCATAACGAGGCGAGATTTTGTAGGTGGTTTTCTTTTTGATATGACATTTTTTATGAATAGTGTAAAGGTATGGGAAAAAAAGGAGTGCCAATTCTAACTCCCGAACTGCAGAGTGAGAGAGAGAGAGTCGATAGAGAGAGAAATCGGAACCATTTTTTGGAATCGTCTCATCAATGATAGATTAAACTCTCATTCTCGAGTCAAGTGGTTAAATACCCAAATTGAGATGGTCGAGTAGTTGTTAAAACAATATCTACCCTCGTCATCCCCGTGGCTTGAACCATCATCCTTATGAATGACAATCCATGCAATGTTACTGCTACACCACGGGTTGGTTTTTATGAAAATTATCAAGAATTTTAAATCTATTTCATGCTAACTTATTATTTATTATTTTCTGATTCAAAGAAATGTAACAGTATAAAATTGAAAAACAGCAGAAATGTGAAAAAAAATCGAATATAAAAGATTTATCCTTAACAGCCAGATCAAAATATCAGTAAGTCAGGTTCAATGATAACATCTTTTTGGGTGCCATCCATGTGTATATCCATAGTCAGCTTCAACACTGTGACTAGCGCTGTATTTGACGTAGTCCCAAAGGTGGTTTCCGAAGATATTACATTTGTTACATTTTGGGTGTGAGCAACAATAATTCCACAATGGGTAATAAGAGTTTCCACATGGTACCCCATTGACCCATGAGTTATCCCAGTGGAAGCCATGATAATCTACACCATAGTCTTCTACACTGTGGCTCCAACTAGCGCTGTATTTGACGTAGTCCCAAAGGTGGTTTCCGAAGATATTACATCTGTTACATCTTGGGTGTGAACAACAATAATTCCACAATGAGTAATAATAGTTTCCATGTGGTACTCCATGGACCCATGAGTTGTCCCAGTGGAAATCATGATAACCTACACCATAGTCTTCGACACTATGGCTCCAGCTAGCACTGTATGAAACGTAATCCCAGAGGTGGTTGCCGAATACTCCACAACGGTCATATCTTGGGTGATGGCAGCAATAGTCCCATAATGAATAGAGACGGTTGTTGCGTGGTACTCCATGAACCCAAGAATCTTGCCAGATTACGCTTTTGGCACAGCCCTGAACTAGCTGAAATTGTGACAAAAATTTGATATGTACTTTTTATTTAGAGTAAATGCAAAATGGCACTAAACGAACTATCTTTAAGTAACAAATATTAATTATTATAGTAATTTCTACAAACATATAGAATATTTCATATGAAGAATGATTGAATGATCAAAATGGAAAATATGAGATTATATTACACAATATTATGGATTAATGGTACAAAATAGAATTGGGAAAATTGGTCGGTAATATCGAAAAGATATTTGGATAAATTTTCATTGAAAAATTGACAAAGTGAATTTTACAATATATTTTTTTATATTTTTACTTACGTTCAGGGCGAGGAAGCAAGCGAGGAAGAAGAAAACCAACTTCATTTTGTTTTTACAGCTCTAACTGAGTCTGATGAAACTGATGCCGTAATCGATAAACCTTTAAGCTTTTATACTTTGTATTGTCAAAGTGTTAGTAGTCTCTTCACTTTAACACATACATCAATTGTTTGTTGCTTCCAAGATTATTGACGACTTATTTGATCAAGAATATTAAACAAGATGATTTATGAATATATATTTTTCTTTACTGTAAACTGTTTTGCACAAAAAATCTAAAAATAATTGTATCTACCTTCCATCAATAAAGCATCTGCTCAAGCCTTTGTTATATAATAATAATTTTCAGAATAAATTTATACAAATATTGATTTTAAATACATATTTAATATTTTTATTTTCGTATTGTTCATAATATGAGAAAAATATTAACAATATGGAGTAAGTGCTGGACGTTCGTCGAGTATACACCATGATATCGTTGCTTGTTTGAATATAAAGGGCGTCACTTAAACCACTTAAGGGAGGAAATACATGTAAAATTTTCAAAAAAGTTACTATTTTTTTCCTTCATAAAATGATAGCATGACAACTTAAAAATATGTCACGAAATTTTTAAAACTAAATTCAAAGTATTTCTTATGTAAAAACTTGTAAACGTGTCCCGCGTATATTTACCGTCCGAGGCTGTCAGAATTATAGTTGCAATATAATTTTTTAATTTTTATTTTCGAAAATGCGTTTTTCGACAACAACGTAACAATAGTACATTAGAGAAGATCAGGCCCAGTATTGCAGCCAATATTTGAAGATTTATCTCGAGATGGCACTCAAAAGATGCTTGAGTAGCCTTACGCAGAATGCAAATGAGAGTTTTGACTCGACCGTTTGGCGTCTAACTCCAAAGCACTTACTCAGCTTCAAAAATCATTGAAATTTCTGCGTATATATCGGCTGCATTGTTTATTGAAGGGTATATATCCCTTTTACAAATGATGAATAATTTAGAAATAATAATTGGTAGACAATACGCATAAGTCATACGCAGAAAAAATAGATGCACTCAAGAATATCGGCGCAGCTTGTTAGCGACTAAAGAAGCACGTTAAGAAGAACTTCTGGAGAAAAATGAGTTGTACAAGGATACCGAAGGACTATTATATGGCGCTGGAATTGCTGGCTAATCGGTAAGTTATCGCAATTATTGAATTTTTTGCCTGAATTTTAAAACGCGTTTTTCTTAAAATTATGTTTTTCAAATTGGCGTAACGGATAACTCAAAAAGTTTTTTATCAATCGTGCTGAAATGTTGTACACATCTTTTCAATGATATTACTTTCTATATGAATCTACTTGTTTTGAAAAATTTGATGAAAAAAATATTTTTTCAAGCAAAAAAAGTTAAGAAATATGGTTCAAAATTAATTTTGTATTATAAAATATAATATTTCAGTCCGGAATTTTTTTTAATTTTTAGACTCGTATAGAAAATATAACCTTAATGAACAATCAGAACTTATATTCTTTTATTTCAGACCAATACAATAGGAGCTAGACGTCACGCCAATCAACAACTTTCACTGCGACCTTCCCGGAAGACTGGACCATAAATCAGCCATTTTGAAATAAATAAAAAAAAATATATATATTTTGTAATAGTTGAAAATACAAATAAACCATATGCAAAGTTTCAAAAATATTGAGTGAGTTATTCTTTAAAAAAAAAATTAATCAAAAACAAGTAAAATTCACGCGTCTACATGTATCTCCCCCCTTAAGGTTCGTGGACGACATTTTCGTAATAACCTCGAGCGTATCCGAATTAGAAAATAAATTAACTGATCTGAATTCGAAAAGTAAAGAAGTAGGTTTAGTAATCAATCTCAAAAAAACGAAGTATATGTTCAATGACTTCTGCGCGCCGGGCGAAGTTAAGCTGGAGAATGATAACTTAGAAGCAGTTAACGAATACCTATACTTGGTGCAGCTGGTATGTATGAAAGGAGGGAACAAAAAGGAAATTTTAAGACGTATGAAGTTAGGATGGAGCGCTTTCGGAAGAACGAACATCGTTTTTAAAGCTAAATTTCCCGTATGCCTTAAAAGGAAAGCTTTCAACCAATGTGTCCTACCGGCAATGACGTATGGCTGTGAGACATGGACTCTGAATGAAAGAATATTAAGAAAATTAAAATGCACCTAGAGGAGAATGGACAGATGTATGCTTGGTATAACCAGAAAAGACAGGAAAAGGAATTCATGGGTAAGAAGCATTACAAAAGTAACGAACATCATTGTAAGAGTGACGAAACTCAGATGGAACATGGCGGGACATGTGGCCAGACGAACGGATCAAAGATGGACGAAAAAACTGTTAGAATGGTATCCTAGAGAATATATAAGGAGAAAAGGAAAACCAAAAGGCAGATGGGTGGATGAAATAAGGAGAATGTGTGGAAATAACTGGACGAATGTTGCTCAAGACAGGGAAAAATGGACGACCTTGAGAGAAAAGAAAAAGAGAAAACCGTTTGTCCATAAATTGATAGTTAGTGGTTCTTGAAGTATTGAAATCAAACATTTTAATCTTTCTCAACCCAAAATTTCCGCACCCGCGATAGATTGCGGGAGCCGAAGGCAGCGCGCGTCGCTGCAACGAAAACTGCGTTACCGCATATACAATATGCTATCCTCTTTCCATATAATGGACTGGTAGCTTACATATGTGAAATACTTATTCGTCCTCTTTGTTATTTTCCATCATTTTATTAACAAATATAAAATTATATTATGTGAAATATACTCTTTGACCCCTATGGTCTTTGTAAAAGATATTAATTCTGAGAGAATTATTATAGCTATGAACGAAGATAGTAAGGTGTCTTTGATTAATTTTCATTTACAAAATTAATTTAATCAAACCAGTGATGTGCTATGCACCTATGGCCCTTCGCAAGCTTATACTCGATCATTTTCCTGACGTTTCAAATCATAGCCTGCGAATAGACGTATTCCGCTATCCAGATCATATTATTATTATATTTTGACCATTATTAGACTAAATATCTTTATTTATATTTATTGTGGACTTTTAACATAATCATATTTCATAGTAGAATAATATATTATATTATAGTATCATTTAACCAAAACATTTTTAACGCTTACCAACTTTAAAATAAATCTTCACCTGCTGAAAATAGTTACTTATTCTCAATTTTATTGTAAAGTAAGGGATATTGCACTTGATACAAACTAACACACTAACCATCTAAGCCGCGAAACAACTTATAAATCTGAGTATAATCATAAATAACTACCAACTAAACAACTAAATTCTAATTCTAAACAACTAATTTCATGTATGCATGAATACATGTAGATATATGTGGTGGGGTGAAAGCTTGGATAAAATAATATTGAGAATGCATTGCATGTTCATCCAACTAACTTAAAACTTCCCTTGGGTAATGGTGAAGGCCTGTGACGTGTGTTCTACCGAGGTCTGAACCATGTAGGACCAACGGTCTCGTCTCGTCTGTCAAACTGGTGGTCATTGCGATCGCAAAGTGGTCAGCGAGGGTGCAGTTTGCTCAGTCTTTGCTTCGTTGCCCCCCGGGTGGTCATTGCGAATTGCTTTGTGGAGAGTCAGCGAGCAAAAAAGTCTAGCACATAGAATTACATATTGTTGGTCTGAGAGCCTCCTCCTTTGGCATGGGCGGGCTGGCTCTTATGGTACATGTCCCTTATCGATACGAGATTGGCTCTCAGATAAGGTATATAGCCTAGACCCCTAATATTTGATGGAGAGACCTTGTTCTGCAGTGGGCACAAAACGGGTCGACAATGATGATGATGATGACACGTGCACTTGTTAAGTCATCACTGCTATAAGTCAGTATTGCAGAATTGTCCAGAATTCAAATAACTAAGACAACTGAACCTTTTTTTTATATTTTAAACTGAACTAGACTTCTGTAAATTTATTTTCAGTGATTACTATTATCACAAATTAGATATTATCAATGCCTTAATAGAGATACTTCAGAACTGTCTATCTACACTATAAAATATTTAATAAAAATGGTGTGGGTAAACAGATTATCCGAATTTTCGGCTATCGCAATCCCCGTTCAATTCAATCGAAGTTCTGCCGTATAATATTCGTGGTTATTTCATACTAGCATTTTGAGCGGTGAAAATAGACTCGCAGTAGTGAGTCATTGTTTACGTTTCAAATTTTTTGTTGAATCGGTGCACTTTATTTTCTGTTCTAATTTGATGTTTGCATCAGATCTGCGCAGAGTCCTTTCGCAAATGCTGGTTTCCATTAGCGTAATCACATAGAGAATTAATTAATAGCAATTTAAAGATCTCGTACGTTTTGTGACCCAATTTCGTATAAAGCTTATACCGCAGTTATTTACTTTGTCGGATTCGCGTTATTGGAAAAAACGACCATCGCGTATGCAAATGTGTCTATTTCCGTTGGATACAGCAGATGCATGCGTGATTGCGATGCATTGTATTTTTTTCTTTTTTAGAAAAAATATTCAATATGGAAGGCGAAGGTGTCGACGCTTGACGAGGAGGTTTTATCGCGTATCCGTGGACTGAAAGTTTAATATGCGATTCGAAAAATAAATATTATCTACGTTTACAATACGACATTTCTAAAAATAAGCTCGTCGCATCATCGCCTAGCATTAATAACATTTGTAGTGCCGGACGTTTGTGTCTCCGAAGTTTTTGGTGTAACGTAAACAGTATTATTTCGATATCGGCGGGATAAAATTCGTAATTGTCAATCGTTAGCTGTTATAACGGCGTTGTCGTTGCGACCTTGTCTGTTTCGTGTGCGTATCGTTTGAAGTTTTTCTGTGAAATATTTCCGATTGTTGATTATTGCGAATCTTCGAATATGCTTTCAGGATTTAGGTGTTTCGTATCGATTTTTTATATTTCGTTAAATTCCATGTTTTTTTTTCTCTTGCGAAATAATAATAGCATTCCGATCAACGTCAACATGTTTAAAATTCCGGTTAATGTTTGATTTTTGAATTATCACCGATTCTGTACACACTTAAACGATTGTCAATTGCTGTCATTGAATTTTTTGAAAACAAATCGAGGTAATCCTACGCTTTATGTGCGTTAATTATTTTTTATCAAATTTGAATTTTATCATAAAAAATTCATCATAAGTGCTTGCAATTAGATTAAGATTCTTAACGTATGAAAATATATTGAATTTTCGTATCGATGCCACAAGGTTGTGATTTATTCGATCAAATTGTTGATTTGAACTGACAGTAAAATATCGCATGTTGATATCATCGCAACGGAGCCGCGAAATAATTCGATCACAGATGACACTGTTGGAGATGCAATTTGAATATTCGTGAAAGCAAATTACAAATAACTGCCAGCAGTCTGCATTCGTAGCCCTTGAACTGACAATGAATTTATAATGTTTATTTCCAAATATATTTCTAAGAAACGGTTAATAATCCTATATTTCCATTGAAAAACTGAATGATATTATAATCTGTGGTTTCTCAGCACCGATTGATGGAAATGGAACCACAGAGATGTTTACTTGCGCACCATTTAAATCACTGAATAATTAATTTAATTTCATGAGCGACAAAATGTTTCCATTTTTAGATTGTAATTCGCAGAATTTATTAACTTATTTTCCAGTCAAAAAATAATCATCCCATTGTAGGTAACACGTGCCGTTCGAAAATTTCTTAAAAACAATTTGACAGTGAATCACGTTTTTAAATTTAATATGGCAACAATAAAAGGTAATTTCTTGTCAGACTGGCCTAAATGGTTAACACTCTCACACGTATACAAATTTTTGGTTGTCAAATCGTGAATATGTAGCCAAGGTGCAAAGCGCGTGAAAACTATTTTGAAATTCTATAACTTTTACTTCCACTTTCCTTTTAGAAAAACTAAACGTATTACTAAAGTAAATTAAGTAAGTAAAAGTTTGTAAAAGTAAGTAAAAGTTTGAACTTATTTATTATTGAACGTTTAATTAGGTTGGGTTGGATCAAGTCTTTTTTGTGACATTTACTGAACATGTCTTATTTATTCGGACATTCATATCGATGGTAATAACATACTATTATTTTAATCATAAGCTAAACTCATATACTTTTAAATTTTCATTATAAGTTTGAAACATTATAGAATTTTATATAGTGCAAGTGCGCTTAATAATTTCACTACAAATCAGCGATTGACAACTGCCCATTTGTACTATGTAAATGGGCAACTTTTGCACCAGTCTTATACGAAAGTGGCCATTTCGATTTTTCAACGAAAAATCTAAGCGTATAAAAATAGATGTTTGTATATGTTACAGTCAAAGTGTATTATTAGTTAAAGTATATTTTCTCTGACGTTTAAGATAAAGTGCATTTGAACACAAATTGGTATATTTCAACAGACGAAAATACAGTTTAACTTGTGCTCACTAGTTAAAGTGTATTTTAAACTTGACAGATGAGTTTTAACAATTCAGATATTTGAAAAGAATATTTGTATTAAACCATATGCGTATTTTATTTCTATATTTGATTATTGAAAAAAAATTAGAAATAGAATAATCTCAACGAGGCATTCATTACAAAACCGTAAGTTTCGAGTTCATATTAATGGAAAAGTGACGTTTAATGACTCATATTAGTGGACAGGTAAAATTTTTGTGCCGTTATAATCATATCGCCAATGTTGTTACAATTTATAAAAACTGACCATTTGAATCATATTTCCATTGTGTCAGACGAAATAACTACGCGAGTTAGACAAAATATATTTTAACTAGTCAAATTATATTTTAACTGAGAAGTACACTGTGACTGTAACATATACATGAAGATCGTCATCTTTTATTTCTTTAACACCGTTCGACCGATCACTATGAAAATTGGCATGTATATGTATTTTTTCGTGAAAATTCGTTTTCGTTATCCACTTTGTTGCAACTCCCTCTACGCGGTGCTGCAGCATACCAACTTCTATACGGTTAACCGATCCCTATGAAAAGTTATAATACAGACTGACAGGACAACGTCTACCGGGTTCAGCTAGTACAATAAAAATCTTTGGTGTATAGCACAGCACTGCTTATATATAGCACAGATCTTTGATTTAATGCTTATGATGTGTAGATGTACACGTGACAATCTCATTGATGACAGATCGTAACTCGCGTGTAAAGTATACAAATATTACGACTGAAATCCCTTCGAGACCGTTCTCATATCTATAAGGTAAATAGAACAAATTAAAAAAGCGATTCCAATTTCAAATATCGCAACCACCGAGAGATATGCGCGATCGCGACCTCCGACAGTGCATCCATCGAGCGATCGCAATACTCATTTCAAACGACAAACCGTCGGTTTCCAAGCGATACGTCGGCGTCCGCGCGTCGCATCAGCACCTCGACTATTCGTTCGAACAAAACGCAAATATCAACATCATCATCATCATCATCATCATCATATCAATCATCATCAGCGCGCCGTTCGTAAAGATCGGGCCCCAACACCGCCGGCCACCTGTCCACCGCCGAAAAAGGTGAAAGTGTCCGCCCCGCCCCCCCAACCCCCCGGCCGCTAATGACCATATACCGGCGGCATGACATCATCGCCGTCATCGTCATCGTCAACGCCGTCGGGCCGGCTGACCGGCCTCCGCGACCAACGGCCGCTCCGAACCGGTGCGGTGTGTGTCGGCGATGGCCGTTTTTTTGGCGTCGGCACGCCGCTGCCGGGAATGACGGTATCGTTTATTTTCGTGGGTTCGCGCGCTTTTGCGTTTTCGCGCGCTATTCGCACGGCGGCGGCGCTGTTGCGGTTGCGCATGGCCGCCGCGGGCTTGTCGCGGGTGGAATTAATCGGAATTATGTGTTTGGGGAGGAATTAATTGAAATTGTATATTTGGGGAGGAATGAATTGAAATTCTGTGTTTGGGGAGGAATTAAATAGGGTTGCCGATATTTTTTCGGCGAAATGTGGTGCTTTTCAAATTAAGCCATTAAAAATATAGGACGCGTCCAAAAATATATAGTGTTTTATGAAATGTGCAAAAGATAGATATTCAGTAGTCAAATTCATGGGGGAGGGGGAGGTAATTATTAAATTTTACTGCTTTACTTTTTTTTAGCAACACATTCATTATTGGGTTTATTGAAGTATAGTCCTTTTCAAACTAAACCATAAAAAATATAGGACGCGTCCAAAAAATATAGCGTTTTATGAAAAGTGCAAAAGATAGATATTCAGTAGCCAAACTCATGGGGGGGGGAAGTAGATATTAAATTTTACTGCTTTACTTTTTTTTAGCAACACATTCATTATTGGGTTTATTGAAATATAGTCCTTTTCATATTAGCCTGGTTGCTTTGCGCGTGGTGCTGGTCCCGCTCCCAGGCCGAGATCTGCTTTTCAAGCTCAACCCTTTGCGTGTGACGCTCCCTCCACTTCGAGGAACGCTCTTCCAGCAGGGCTAAAATATGCTCGGGGTGCTCGTCTGGGATGTTTTTGAAGCCGAAGGGCGAGATCTGGTGTGTCAGATCAAGCTGCAGGCTGTTCAGGTCCTCTTTGTGGATACGGGTCTCCTGTAGAAGCCGCTCGCATTCTTTGCCCGCGGACTCTCTTCCAAATTCAGCCTCCTGCAACAAGCGGGCGGTCTGCTCCTGCTCCGAGCGAATCCTGTCCAGGTCATCGCGCAGAACCGCCAGCTCTTTGTCGATACGCTCCGCCCGCTCGACGGCAAGAAACGTGTTTTGAAGGGTCTCTTCTGTCTTTTGACGGTGCCGGGTCGCCTCTAAAAGCGGCTCAGAATCCGAGGAGAGCTGCTGTTGAAGGGCAGCCAGGCTGTCGAGAAGCCGCGCTTCGTTTTGGTGCGAGAGCGTGGAGAGCCGTTCCGCTTCGTCCGCCATGCGCGCCGTTTCCTGGTCGATGCCCATATTTTCCACCCGCAACGCGTATAGAAGCTCGTTTTCTCGCCTCAGATTTTCCTTTGCGACCTCCAGGGTAAGCCGCACATCGTCCATGTGGGGGATATTTCCCGACGCATAGGGGTGATTCACCGATCCACAAAGGGGGCAGGCCTCGCCGTCGTGCAGGCTAGCGCGCGCCTCTTCGAGGTCCCGAACACGTATCAGCAGCGCAACCTCGTTTTCAAGGTGCCCTTTCTCGTTCTCCAAGATTCGGATTTTCTCTTGCTGGGCGGCGATTTTCGTTTGGTTCTTTTTGCGCGAAGAGGCCATGGTCAAATTTTTGGCCTTCAGGGCCTCCATTCCGTCCCAAAGCTCCATGCGTTTTTTTAGAATTTCCTCGACCTCAAGCTGGCGCGTCTTGCGTTCGTTCAGCGAGGCCATAAGTCCTCGCAGCTCGGCAAGCGTCCGTCCGTCCAGGCAGCTTTCAAGGGTCCCGCGCAGCATCTGGATCGATTTCTCCGTAGAGGTAAACTTGGCCTTCACCGTTTCGTAAAGCGCGCTTTGCTCATTCCACTGTGCTTGAGACTGGCGTTTCCGCTTCTCGGCCTCAATAAAGTCCTCGTTCAGGCGCTTCAGCCTGTCGAGCGCCGACCCCAGAACTTCGAAGCGCGTTCGAATGCCGGACAACTGTTCAAGCAGCTTCTCGTCAACGCCGTTCGCCTGAAGAAATTTTTGAAAGTCCCGCATCCGGATGTGCGCCTTCTCAAGCTGGTCCCGTTCGCCCTGGTTGCGCGTACGCAGTTCGGCAAGATCCCGTTCGAGATGTTCCGCAGCCTCTCGGCTTTCCTCGATCAGCGGCTCTTTTTCTTTTTGTTTGAAGTCCAGCTCCCGAACCTTGCGCAAAAGCTCCAGGCCGTTCTTTTGCTCGGTTTGCTTTTCGGCCAGAGCGCTGCCCGTCAGTTGCAGGGCCTCGCCCGCGCGGCGAACGTCAGCCTCCAGCTCAGGCAGCTTGGTCTGGAGAGTGGCGCGCGCCTTTTTCTCCGCCTCCTGCTCTTTGCGAAGCCCGACCAGCGACGCGTAGGTCCCTCCGAACTCCAAGGCCCGGACGGCCAGCTCCAGACGCTCGGCGTCCGGGGCAAAATTTTGCTCTCGCCATGT
>JAOXNN020000086.1:563838-603461 GCA_028571205.2 Hydropsyche betteni
TTGTGCCCACTGCAGGACTAGGTCTCCCCATCAAATATTGGGGGTTTAGGCTATATACCTTATCCGAGAGCCAACCTATTACATATATATATTACAAATTTACTAATGCACAAATCAATGAGTTGACGATCACCCTGTCGTTTAATTAGCAAAAACTAATAATTGATTTTATTTAAATCGATCAAGATATAAGCGCTTCTCGATATTAAACATTGACAAATATATGTCAAGACATTTACCGGGGAGGACAACGTCCAAATTCGCCTCGAAGGATTAGATCGTGCCCCAACGAGTCCTGGTAACAAACCAGGAAAAATGAAACTCACTACGTTTTTGTGTTTTTTATTGGTCACTGTAAGTGATTCAGAATATTAATAAATATTGCATTTAATTTATAATTATATTTAAAACATTAACTTTCTAGGTATCATTAGCACACCATCAAGGACCAGAACCTACATGCCATAATAATGGACTAAATCATCCGGAGCACGAACATCATGAAGATGGAAAACACATCGATCATGATCATCATGACGGTGTGCATCACGACAATCATGATCATCACGATGGTGAACATCATGTAGATCATGATCATCATGGCGGTGTACATCACGAAGATCATGATCATCATGACGGTGTACATCATGACGATCACGATCACCATGACGGTGTACATCACGACGAGCATGATCATCACGACGATCATGATCATCATGACGGTGTACATCACGAAGATCATGATCATCATGACGGTGTACATCACGACGATCACGATCACCATGACGGTGTTCATCACGACGAGCATGATCATCATGACGGTGTACATCATGAAGATCACGATCACCATGACGGTGTACATCACGACGATCACGATCACCATGACGGTGTTCATCACGACGAGCATGATCATCACGACGAGCATGATCATCATGACGATCATGATCACCATGACGGTGTTTATCACGACGAGCATGATCACCATGACGGTATACATTACACCGACCATGATCATCATGATGATATTCATCATATAGATCATGATCATCACGATATTCATCACATCGACCATGATCACCATAATGATATTCATCATATAGATCGTGATCATCACAATATTATACATCATGATATTCATCACATAGATCATGACCATCATGATATTGTACATCATGATGGTCATGTGCATCCAGATCATGGAATTCCCATTGATGTAAATGGTGACGGAGTCCCCGACAAGATCGTTCATGATCATAATGGAGTTCCTATCGATATCAATGGTGATGGAGTACCAGATACAGTCGTTCATCCTCATCATGGAATTCCCGTTGATGTCAATGGCGACGGAGTCCCCGACAAGATCGTTCACGATCATCATCATGGAATTCCCGTTGATATAAATGGTGACGGAGTCCCCGACAAGATCGTTCACGATCATCATCATGGAATTCCCGTTGATGTAAATGGTGACGGAGTCCCCGACAAGATCGTTCATACTCACCATGGTATACCTGTTGATGTAAACGGTGATGGAGTCCCTGACAAGATCGTTCATACTCACCATGGTATACCTGTTGATGTAAACGGTGATGGAGTCCCCGATAAAATTGTCCACACTCACCACGGAATCCCCGTTGATGTCAACGGTGATGGAGTCCCCGACAAGATTGTTCATGATCCTCATGGAATCCCTATTGACGTCAATGGCGATGGAGTACCAGACGCAGTCGTTCATGGTCATCATGGACACGGTCCACCTCATATTAGTAAGTCCGTTTCTATCTCAATCGAACGCCGCACACACATTCATCCCCATAAACATTACCAAATTTCACATTCCCATTCCCATTCTCATGATCTTCACTTACATTCAATTCATCACGTTTCTCACTCTGATTCCATTTCAATTTCTCACGATGTCCATCATGTAAAGAGCCATCATAAGAAAAAGTGGGGAAAACATGAAAAAAAAGTAATCAAAAAACCGGGCACAGTTACCACTATTAAACACAAAAAGAATACCCACAAAGTTGGTAGATTGCTAGATTCTGATTCGGTATCGATTTCCATCTCACACGAACAAACGAAACATATTCATCACAAAAAATATAAAAAGCAAAAATTGAATGTGGATCATTCAATTTCGGTTTCGATTTCCAAGGAACATAAGCATCGACATCATTTAGGTATCGACCATTCAATTTCAATTTCTCACGAACACAAAATTAAGGGTAAAAAACATATCAAAAAAAATATTTCAATTTCAATATCCGAATCCCATGATCATAAACGTAGATTGAAACGTCACCCAAAAAAAAAACATACCAAAGTTTCCCATTCTGTTTCCGTGTCGATTGAACACAACAAATTTATCAAAAGACATCATAAACGTCACTTGAAACGTAGATTGGGTAAAAAGCCAATTGATACAGACTCACATTCTCATAATGTTCATATTTCTGAACATGTTTCAATTTCTATCTCACACTCAGTTGAGCATAAAGGACGTAAAGGAAAACCGGGTCGCCCAAGAAAACGTGGTCGTCCAGGCCTGATTGGTTCCCATTCTCATTCGGAATCTGTGAACATTCATATTTCAAAACATATTTCGATTTCAGTTTCTCACTCAACTGAAGATTCTCATCAAAAGAAACCCCGCGGTAAAAAGCCGAAACGCATTGGTTTCCATTCTCATTCAAAATCTGTAAGTATCCACGTAAATGAAAATGTTTCTATTTCCATTTCAAAATCGATCGAGCATAATTCCAAGTCTTCCGACTCCGATGAAAGTTCAATTGGTAAACCAGGACATCCTGGAAGACCAGGTCGTCCAGGTAAGCCAGGACGCCTAGGTAGACCAGGCCGTCGAGGCCGTCCAAGTCGTCTAGGTCATCCAGGTCGCCCAGGACGCCCTGGCATATTAGGCTCACATTCTCATTCAGAATCAGTAAGTGTGCACATTACTCAAAACATTTCGATTTCTGTGTCGCATTCTGAAGAACACAAACTCAAATCACCACATTCGTCTTCTCAATCTGACAATAAGTCGCTCGCTGCTCCAGGCCGACCAGGACGTCCAGGAAGACCAGGCCGTCCAGGAAGACCAGGCCGTCCAGGAAGACCTGGAATACTAGGCTCACACTCTCATTCAAAATCAGTTAGCATTCATATTACTAAAAACATCTCGATTTCCATTTCAAAATCCCATGAACATCATCCTAAGTCTTCCGATTCTCATAACAGTTCAATTGGTGAACCAGGACGTCCTGGAAGACCTGGTAGACCAGGTCGCCTAGGCAGACCAGGTCGCCCAGGTAGACCAGGTCGCCCAGGTAGACGTGGACATCCAGGAAAACCAGGACATCCATTCGGCCCTCATTCTCATTCTAGCTCAGAATCGGTAAGTGTACACATCATAAAACACATTTCGATTTCCATTTCAAAATCTCATGAACATCATCCCAAGTCTTCCAACTCTGATAACAGTTCTGTTGGAAAACCGGGACGTCCTGGAAGGCCTGGTAGACCAGGGAGACCAGGCCGTCCAGGAAAACCAGGCATACTAGGATCACACTCGCATTCAAAATCAGTTAGCATTCATATTACTAAAAACATCTCGATTTCTATTTCAAAATCCCATGAACATCATCCTAAGTCTTCCAATTCTCATAACAGTTCAATTGGTAAACCAGGACGTCCCGGAAGACCTGGTAGACCAGGTCGCCCAGGCAGACCAGGTCGTCCCGGCAGACCAGGTCGTCCAGGTAGACCAGGTCGTCTAGGACGCCCAGGTAAATCAGTCCGCCCAGGACGGCCAATGAGTTCACACTCCCATTCAAATTCCATCAGTATTAATATTTCCAAACATATCTCAATTTCCATTTCACATTCTGTAGAACATAAGCCTAAACCATCTCATTCAGTTTCCATATCCGATTCAATCGAACGAGGATTAATTAAGAAACCACATGGTCGCCGTCTAAAGCGGAAACCAATAAAAAAATCGTCTCACAATGTTTCCATTTCAATTTCGATTTCCACATCGAGTGAACATCATAAACATCCCGTATCACCACATTCACTTCCCAAGGGTGATGTCTCGTTCTCTTTGTCCATCTCAATCTCAGATTCTCATGAAAAATTAGGTCCACGCAAACATCTTTTGCGCCGCCATGGTAGAAAACGAATCCTCAAACACTCCCATTCCTCCTCGAGTGAATCGAATGAAACAATATGGATGTTCCCATTCTACAGAAAACATAAACACATTCATCCTTCCCTATCGATTTCAATCTCTGATGAAAATCCTGCGATGAATAAACATCTATTCCATCATTGCCAGAAGTGTAATTGCCTTCCTAACATTAAAAGATGGAAATTCTGCCGACGTTTCCCATGCCATCCTTTGTGTCAAAAGAAAATCTGCAGTTGCCACTGCCACAAAAAAATTTAAAAAAACTAAAAACTTGCCATTCGCAACGAAAATAATGGAATTGAATTGAAAATATTCAAGTGTTAAAAATTTCTTTAGTGTTACGATATGTCAATAATTCACAAAAAAAATAAATTAACTTAGGAACAACACGAAGACTGTTGATATTTGTTCAACTGTGTTAGTTTAAAATATTCATGTTTTCCCCGTACAGTATTCATCGACTCGATCATTAAAAACTTATTAGTTCAAATTTTCAATGTTCAACTAACAATTCTACAAAAATTAAATTTTATAATCTCAATTTTTTCTTTTAATTTGTTGTGACTGTTTTTAAATATATATGTTTGTATTATAAGAAAATATATTAATATTCTAATTGAATTATTATATCAAAACTATTTCTTTTTTTGTATAATGTAACAAAAAAATGTATGAATTACCATAAATAAAAACTTTCATAATGTAAACATTTTATTTTAAATACCAAAAGCAATAATAGGGCATTGGTTTATAATAAACTTTTTTGACAATATTTATATTGTAAATGTTTAAATACTTCTATTAATAATTTCGTACTTTGATGCATCAATACTTTGATTTAATAATTCCGTAGATTCAAAGTCTTTTCAAAGTTTACATAAAAATTGAAAAAGAATTACGGAAATGCGAAGAGTTTTTAGTCGATGAATAAAATCTTTTACATCAAATATATACGGTATTTTATTTTCTATACATTTTTCAACTATAAAAAAGTTCAGAATTTTAAAATATTCTTACAAGGAGAGGGCCAAGACTTGTCACTTCCGATTCCAATGAAAATTGGCATAACGATAGTTTACCCATACAATATTAACATGCCAAAATATTAGAGCGCCATTGTTTTTAAAAAAGCTTTTGAAGTTTCGATATTGCTTGTAAACGCAAACCAAGGAAGCTTTCGTACTATTATAGAACTCGCGTACTCTAGTCGAGCGCTCAAACGCATAGGCTTACAACGGTATATGACAAAGCTTCGTTGGTTTGCGTTTACAAGCACTATTGAAACTTCAAGCTTTTTTAAACTATCGTTATGCCAATTTTCGTCGGAATCGGAGGTGACGAGTCTTGGCCCTCTCCTTATTAGTCTAATTGTAAATAAAAACATTTTTGAAGTAAGAAGTATTTAGGATATAACGCTGAATGAAAAAAAAAATCAGTTTTACACACATTTCCAATTTTATTACTGTAAGTATTACAATCTTAATTTTAGTCTTAAAATTAATAACAATTCCTCACTAATGTAAGATTATTCCACTGTAAGCTATGGTAAGCCTTCCCACAAAAGCACCATATAAAAATATGATGGAAAACGAAAGCTACAATCTTAGTCAATACGTAGATCATGTAAAGTGAACAAAAGATAAAATGACAGTTCATGGGAATAAATTCATAATAAACGTGAACCAACTTTCCTCCGTAATCGAAATACCATCTTTTCAATGAAACGGTCAAAGATTTAGCGATTTCTCCTAAAACATTTTATTAGGTATGCACAAATAAAACTCATTCATTGTAATATTTATCACAGATGTTCATATATTATTTAAATTTATTCAAGACCTAAAACATAATCTAATCAGTATTCCACTGCGCTAATAGAGAACAAATAAACAGCATTCATTTCATCTAATTTTTAAGCACACATCTTTTCATGAGATTATTGTGCAAACAAGTATCGATAATTATATTACATTTTTTTTAGTAATAAAAAGAATATGAGGATGTAATTTCAATAACCTTTAAATGAATTTCATAAATATTATTAATCATATTTCAAAAACTAGCAATTTGATTATCGCATTTATAACAAACATTTCCCATTCAAATTTAAAAATAATAGGACCATTTAGATAACTTTTACTCTTGATTATATAAAAGATAGAATATATATCTCAAATTCAGAACACTCTGAATTGCATGTTAAGATTAAGTGTGAAATCAAATAACTTTTCAATATGTCAAACTCGAAACTGGTTTCACTATCACTGAGCACATATTTGAAAGCTTTCAGTATTTCTAAAGTAAGGCTTTGCTTCAAAATTAACAGAAATTTCAATCCAAATATGCTTTTAATATCGAGATTTACATACTTAAAAAACAATTTGATTTAGCACTACGGCGGCAACATATAAGTAATATACTTATACAAAGATAAACTTTAGTGATTGCTAAAAGACTATAATTTAGATATCGCTTGACTCATATGTTTAAGTGCAAGAATTGCTGAAAAAATATCCTAATCGTTTAAATGTTACAATATCTTCAAAGTTAATAAAATTCAACAATTCCTATAAATACAACTATTTGCATTTTCTGTTTACATATGTGATATTGAATACAATGCAAGTATCTTGGGTTTATCTTTTTAAGCATTGATATTTTTCAATAGAAATATTGTATATTATACATATATATATAATTAACAGTAAAAAAAAAACTATCAAAACAACCTAATTACCACAAAACAATATTTTAATATCAAAATATAAGAAGATTTCAATGTATTAAAATGCAATCAAAAAAGTAAATGACTGAAATTTCCAGCTTGTGAAATATCCCAATTAGATTTCTTTCGATTATATCAAAACATTCCAAATTAAAGATCTAGAAAGTAGATCTATGAACTAAGTGTCTTATAATGAGGCTTTAATTTTAGATAATAAATTTAATATTAAACATTAAAATAAAAATTAGCATGTTACGGTTTAAGCTTTCATCCCACAGGTAAAATTAAACTTAAACGACTAAAAAACAGTCGAAAAAAGTTGAACGAAACTATATGTATTTTGAAATGCGAGATAAGTAGACTTAGCAAAAATTAGCCTTATACTCTTCTATAAACAATATCAATATTTATTTTTAAAAATATTGGCATTTTATTTTAACATTTATCAACGATTAGAATTTTGGTATGAATATTTTTCAACACATGTGCAACTTATTGTTTCGGTTTTGAATTCACAAAATCTGGATTTCTCTATGAAATCAAATGAAAGTCTTCGTTTGAAAGAGAATTGGCACATTAAGTACAATAAAGTTTAAGTGATTCTTATCGTTTATTCTAGAAAAATAGGGCATTTATCGCTCAGAAATAAGAGCCGGTATCAATGTATCATTTCAATAATGCGATTTAAGTGAAGAAAAAAATTACGCAGCCAGCGTAACGAGGATGTAATTCAAATAGAAAACCGATATTGATAAAAAAGAAAATTAATAAACAAAATAAAAAAATAAAAATAAAGTTTATTTGCATTCAAGTGTATTTTTCAATAGAATTACAAACCTATAGAGTACTTGATATATGAAAAACAAACTATTAAAAATTACAATACATTGAGCACATTTTCCAGAAGTTTATTAATCAATAAAATACCTAAATAGTGCACTACGCACTAAATGCCTATAACAAACTAACAAGGCACAAAAACGCATAAAAGGGCTGCACATACTTTTGTAAATCGATAAATTCACACAATGAGTAATAAAAGCCTATAGGCTGTAAAAAAATTGAATTTAAAATAACAATACAATTTATTTCATATCAAATCATACCACATTCGCTGACTAAGTGAATTTTTTATTATTATTTAGAATTTAACATGTGTGAAAAATACTAAATAATTTTTTTATTGTGTAATGAATGATAAAAAACAATATTTAAGGAAAATTTTATAAATTAAAAATTAGTCAAACATTTACAAATAAAATATACTTCTTGACATGTGTCAAATATTTCCTTACCATATTTAATAATCACACTATATATAAACATGAAAAAAAATGCTATTTCTATTATATACATAAAGAACCCAAAAGTTCAAATCATCAAAGTTTAACATTCGGAAATTATTAAACTCTTGTGTACTCAAAATTGTCAAAAAGATTTCAATATCGCAAACGGGAAATAGTTATGGGAAAGCGTGATTTCGTTAAGTAATCAATAGAGCAATTGAATAAATTGACCGACGTACTGTAAAAGAACCGTTTTTAAACATTCATCAGATTTTAGACGAACAAATGAGAATCAATCATTGTTACAGCAGTCGGCTACGTCTGCTTTGAAATTTATAATCCACGTTTATCCCAAAAAAATAGCTAATTTTGAAAACTACTTACAAAATAAATGTGTGTCTTATGTGCGTAAATAAACATTATTATATAAGAAACAATTACGTTATTTAAAGCAACCAGCCTGAATATCAGTTATGCTTTTTATATCATTTATATAAAAATATATCTACATATGCTTAATACAATTAGATTTCACACTAGCACAAAACAACTCACCGAGTTCATTAAACTATTTTGATGGTAGAAAAAATAAGATATGAAAAAAATCCTAAAAATACTACACAAGAAAAAAATTACGCACGTTACTCCAATACAATGCACAATTCTTGTTTTGTAGCAACAAAATTAGAAATAACCCAATAACATGCGATATACATAAAAACATTAGTACAAAACAAGATATGAATTGTTTCATCCATGCTCGGGCAAATTAACAGATTTTAGGTATGCCAAGTTTATAATTTTAGTACTAAAAATATATCTATGATTTATATAAATATATCCTTTACTGAAAATACCAATACAGCAAATTTATCATTGAAGCATTAATGGATATTTTAAAATAAAAAAAAGAAACTTGAAACTCATGGATACTTGATGAAAGTCATAAGTGAAAGCATATTTTTGAGTTCGACACTCGAATATTTCATTAATGCATGCAATTTGACATTCCTCATACTTTTTTGCTATGGAAATACTTAATAGTTCACAATATGCTTACAGAAATATGTAAATTTTAGAAACGATGAACAAAATTTAATATTTGATTTTATGCAGAACCATTATATACTACACACCGTTTCAGAAACGACAATGTGCATCGATCAAATTTATTCGATTTAACAAAATCAGGATCAACTGATATAAGGCCATATAGAGTATAAAAGGATTCAACTAATAAAAAAAAAAGCTTTTTTATTATACCACCAATCACACAAATATACACTATATATTAAATATTTAAATTTTATACATTTATATACTTAATTATCAAAATGTATATACTTAAATAAATATATATTTAAAAAAAAATGCCACAACTGAGTGTAAATAGTGACATCAATCCCATAATTTGCCCTTTATAACCATATAGCAATTAAAAAAAAGATAGATTAAACACAAATATGCGAGTGTCGACAAAACATGATAAATCAGGACATGCTGCAGTACAAAAATCACTATTATAGTGCAGCATCTTGTACACAATTCAAGTGCCGTAACAGGTCCAAGTTGTAGTCAGATTGTTGACATATTTATACAATATATTATTACAAAGTAAAGTAGCACTTAAAATAAATTAGTTATCGATATAAGCCTTAGAATGCAAATATAAAGATTATCTTGGTAGAGAAAAATCGGCCATAATATCTGAAAAAGGAAAAAAATTGAAACATTGTTAATAGGTATGATGAAAACGATGAAACTGATTAGAACAGTTTTTTATTAAAAAAAAAGATATTAATCGGAGAATATGGGGATGAAAAGCGAAAACGAGTAAAATTACCTTTTGCAATTAAATGAGGCACACTTCATATGCAGTCAGTTGAAGGAATATTTACAATCAGTCACTAATCATTTTCCAGCGAGCTCTTCCGCTTTTCGCCACTCTTTGTTTCTTGATCCCGTTTGGTTCTTAATTGTGCTGTGAACTTTTTTCGACGAATCTTTCGTAATAATTTTAGGAACATCCTTAGACTCGTTTTGGCTTTCTTTTACATTTTGGATCTTGTTGGATTCTTTCAATAGATTTTGCGATTTCTTTTTGGGCGCAACCTTATTCGTATCTTTGACTGCAACTACCGACTCTTTAGGAACTGCACTATCAAGCACAGGCTCTTTTTCGAGTTTAGCTTTAAAGAGAAAATACGTAAGAACGATAATTTGAAATATTATTTTAACTTTGATAATTAAATCTCTAATTACTTATATCAGAATTCCTTTTCGGCAATTTTCCTACAGTTTGGACACTCGAGCCGAAAGAACCAGTTCTGCTCCTGGTTCGATTGTTAGAGCCATGAATGGCTCTAGTAGCAACGTTACCGCTCCAAGACATTCCCAGTCTGAAAGAATTTTCAATATAATAAATGATTTATGTTTATAAATACATTTAAAAATTAATTAAAATATTTACTTGGATGGATCTGCTATCGTACAAGTCTGATCAGATTCACTAACACTGCGAATTCTTGAAGGGCCAGGAGTTCTTCTTGATTCAGGTTGATTTGCTTCACGTCTTGCTCGACTCAATAGTTCGTTTAACTGAGGCTAAAAAAAAAACAAATTTTATTATTTTAAAGTATAATAATAAAATGAAAAATAATTTAACATCGAAATATATTACCTCGACGACCCTGAAATCTTCAATGGTTTTAAACTTGCAAAGATATTCTTGTAATTTGGGTTCAACTTGGAGGCTTTCAGCATGTTTGTAATACTTAAGGAAAGCCCAGAACTTTTCTAATCCATACAATTGTCCTATAATCAAAGTATATTAAATAATTGTCGCCACATAAAGCGAAATATAATTCAAAATAAAGTTTAATACCTTTATCATAGTCATTAATCGTTTCACATTGGAAATCTTGATACAGATGAGGCCTAAATTTCTTTTCTAATCCATAAGAGAAAAATCTGAAAAGACATTCTAAACCGTATCTATATCCTTCAGATGAATCTTCTAATGCTAACGTTCTATAAATATAAATATATAATTACAAATAAATATAAATAATTAAAAAAGGGCAAATACGTAAAAAAGAGTCTTACTTAAATTCACTGTACATATTTTTGTTGAAATTATCTCTCAAAAAGAAGGACCAAAATCTGAAAAGCGTATTCATTTCTTGTGACTGTCCAATTCCCAACTTCTTTCGTTCTGCAATACATAATTATGTAATAATGACACACAGGCGTATTTCACAAACAAAATCTATGCTTATTACCTTTCAAACAACGGGAATGATATTTATGATAAAGTTGTTGAGTGAAATTATTTTCACGCAACAAACTATGACTTGGATGTTGGAAAGACGGCAACGATCTTCCTGTTGAACCCCAAGAACTACCTGCTGCTGATTCACAAGGTGATGTACCCAAAGACGAACTAAAAAAAACAATAAAAAATTAATACATTCAAATACGCAAAATATGATTTTTACTCATATGAAAATCTCACCCTATGCTTTGAGTTCTGGGTCTATGTTCTCGTGAATCCATTATCCAGCCGACGTGATGTTCAACAGGAGGATCCAAACTATGGCGAGTTTTCCTTTTGCGTCCAGTTCTATTATTGAGAAAAAATCAATGATGAATTCGTATTTTATAATTTCAAATATTTTTCATGATTATTCGTACCTAAGATCAGTACTGTGAGGATCTTTGCTGACTGCGTAAAATCTAGTAGCACGTCGAGGATCTTTTCGCCTTCCCGATGATTGTAAATGTGATTCCGAATCCGCATTTTGATACTAAAATATAAAACACATACATTGAATTGATATTGAAAACGTATCTTTTATTTTTGAGGAGTGAAAAGTTTTACATATGGAGGTGGTGGTGGCGGAGTTTCTTGTTCACGAACTTGAGGAGCATCTGAAATTTCTTTTTCATCACGAGATGAACGATGATTTCTGCTACGATCCTAAAATATTTTTTCACATATTCACAAGGCCGTACAAGTTTCACAAAACTTTCTCTATAACCTTTTCATTGCCCAGATGACAAATAACAGAAATTTTATTTATTTTTGAAAAAATATTTTTAATATACGTACATCTCACTTTTACAAATGCTTATACATAAAGAAAAAAATAAGATCGCCAATTTCTTAATGGGTCAGATTATTATTATACATGAACTAAAATTTTGAAATATTTATAAAAATTAATATAATCAAACAAAAACTTCAAAAAAAAAAAAAACAAGATAGTTGTTAATTCGACTTGTAGAAAACGAGTAAATTATGATATTTGTTATGTGATAATTAAAATAAAAAAAACAATTAACAGTACGTAATGTATTGAAATAAAATGTGAAAAATATGATAATTTTGTTGATTTTGAATGAACAACTTTTATAATATAAATCAAAATTATATCACAAGGCTGTCATAAACTAAGATATTTGTCACATCTAAACGCTTCCAAGCAAAAGATAAGTTATGATTATGAGTGAATAACTAACGCAAATTAAGGGCACTAAACAGGTTAGATAAAAGAAAGTTAGCTCTTAAGCCTTAATATTCAAATTTTTCGATAATAAGCTATTTTTTAACAATCTCAAAATAAAACAATGATCACAAACAATACTCTATGTATAATGGTTAAAATATTATTCATTAACAATCATGATGAATATTCGATAAAAACTTACATAGTTCGGATTCGTCCACAGATCAGCTTCGTAAAAATATAGCCCATCGTTTATGGCTTGTTCGAGATCACGAGTAATTTTGACACGACTCTCCCACCTGCTGCTGCCACGATCTCGACCATCGTGTCTCAGAGCACGGGCTGAGCTTTGCGTAACGATCACTAGTTTATTGACGTCACGGTCGGTGAATTCAAAATCTGACTCGTCTCCGTCTGACCTGTTGTGAAAACGATTATTGTTCAATGCTTTGAAAATTTCGGTCAATGCTCGATTTACCAAATATTTACCATAGAATTTGAAGAGAAAAATTGATTGATACTATAAAAAAATACTAGATATGTACATAACTAACCAATCAGTGAAAGTGTTTTGTCTCGGCGGAGGTACGCTCTGATCGAGCTCCTCGTCGAACTGAAAATCCAGCTCTTCGCGAGGTTCTACAGGTGCACCGACTATCGGTCGATTACCGTTTCCGTTAGGTGTGGTCTTCTCCTTGGAAATACCTTTTGATCTTCTTTTGACCTGAAAAATTACAGAAGCTCTATTAAAACACTAATGTTGTTTAAAATACATTTTGGCAAACTGAAAAACTACGTTAGTTGACTACTTTAATAATATTTTTACCATAGTAGTTATATTATAATGAAAAGGTTCTTAACTCCTTAGAGATAGTTTCACGCCATGTCAGGATCGTATTTTATTACGTTCTACACTATCTTTGTATCAAAATATATTTTTTTTATTTGAATCATAAAACACCGTAAGTAGCCTCCTCACCGTTAGACAAAGACTTTCCCGTGCTTTTCGATTCGCTTCGATTATGAGCCACTCTCATTCACGCATCATGTGTATTCCGTCAACTTAATAAACCGAGGATTCAGGTTAAAATAAAAACATACTATGTATACCCAATTGTTTATTTATTTATGATATATTTTTTACTATCGGAGATATTGGAATTACTTAGGAAAACCTTAATATTCAACTGAAAATGATAATTGAGTATTTGAAGAAATAATTTTATGTTTGTATTCAATAATCTCAAAGTATCGTACAAATAATAATCAATATTTTGACAATAAACTTAATAGTAACAAACATACTTTGGCTTGTCAATCTCGTAATAGGATGATCCATTTACTGAGGCATAATTCAAAATTCCTTTTTTGAACAAAATCGCGGAATCTTTTTAAAAAATTTAGCGCTGTAATGTGGCAAAATTTTTCCATCAAAGTTATAATTGAAATCGTTGCATCGTCACCTTTAGAGAACAAGTGGAAAACTTTTCAGCACTTAAAATTTTTTAACCGCAAAATTGTTATAGAGAAATTGAAATGGCCACAAATTTTCATTTTAGGAAGTTTAGGGGGCCGTAAGTGGTAAAAAATCAAAGATCACTAATCTATTGTGCATGTATTTGTATTTCGGAATATATATTTGTAAGAAACATCACAATTAAATAACGTTTGTAACAATTCATTAAAGTTAAAATTTTCCTCCACCGAAATCTATGAGTAATGATGTCGAATCATTTGAATATTAGAATAAACTTATAGTATAAACGATACTAAACAATTTCTGTCAATTATATATACATATATAAGTCGAAGAATAAAAATATTTTTCTTAATGGCGCGAAAAAACTCCACTTTTAGAAAAATCGTGCGGTCCTTTAGGATTGGTACGCATTTTTGAGGCCGGTCCGTAAGAATTTAAAATTAGATTTACCTCAGTCCACATATCAGTTATATGAGCGTCAGGTACAAAATCTTTTTTCTGATCAGTGCCTGGAGACAATCTTTCATCTGTTTTATTTTCGTTTGACAACGCATCATTTTCTGACGGATCAACTTCATTATTGTCATCTGTCAAATTCAAACAAAAATTATAATTACAAATCCCAAAAAAATTAAAAAAAACTCAACAGATGAAACAAACTCACTAGACATATTAGAAGTTGGTATAAATTCTGGTACATCAGGATTCAAGTGCTCTTCAGTCGAAGATCGTGTAACGGTGCGAAAGCGCCTGTTAAAAAAATCATATATGAAGATTCAACGAAAACGCATATCGTAATAATCTATGATCTAATTTTACCTTGGCAATGGCGGAGTCGGTATCGCAGCCATAGGACCGGAAAGGGGAGCTAACATAGGAGGTGCTCCTCCAAACGATCTTACAGCTGTGGGGAATAAGCCTAAAAGAGCACCGCGAGAGGTAGTTCTCGGTGCTCCACCGGGGGACGTAGCCATTAGAGATGGAGATGTTATGGCGTTTTCACTCTGAGACGAACTCAATCTCCGTTCTACGTTGCTTTCGGCATCCCTACAAATATTAATACACAATTAAAATCACACAATTCAAAATTGTTTTAATATAAAGTTAAAATATTCACTTCGGCTCTTCTGTTGTCTGAGTATCAAGGTTAGAGTTATCTACAACGGGAGGATTTTCAACATAGTCTGCAGAAGGAGGTCGTTCTTCGTACAAATGGTCTTCACTGATGCCATCTGTAGAATTCGCTTTAGTAACGATTGAATTTTGTTCGAGGATAGGCCATTTAGTCGGTTCATTGACGGTTCGAATCTAATAAAAATAAATATTTTCATTGAAAACAAAGAATTGATTAATTTGTTTTATATATATAAAAAAAAATATGTTACCAAGAAACCATTGATAAGCTCAATTTTATCAGAATCTCGAATAGCTTCAAGCACGACGGGCAATTCTGTAGTTAAAGCACGGACTCGATGAAAAGAAGCTATTAATGTGACTGGAATTGTACCGTCAGCTGCCATTTTACGACGCAAAAAGAAATCACGAGTGAGATTTTCCACGGAAAAGTAGTATTCTCTAAAAAATTAAATAAAACCAATCAAAAACATTGAAACGCTTAACAAACACAAATCAAAATAAAAAATAACTCACATTTGCTTCTTAATATGATCTTTCAGAGAGATCGGATCTATGTTCAGGTAATTCATATTCCCAAAGTAATAAGCTCCTAAATACGGCATAATATACGGTCCGCCCTGCAATTTTGCTCCGTACGCAGCGACAGTGGTAGCAGCGGCAGCAGCCTGTGGAGGTAAGGGTAGCCTCTGAGGGTGAAGGGTCGGTAATAAGGTAGGAGGGGGTGCCATGGGAGACGACGGTACCATACAAGTCTATATTGGCACCATAATCCCGTAACCAGGATAATTAAATAATATAAAGCAATAAAAATAGCAAATTAAGTAGATAAAAATAATAAGTGAGAAAGCGGTAAATAAATAGAAATATGTTTGATTATACAAAAGCAATGAATGTGGTATAAAAATATAAAATGTTAAATGAAAAAATTTTATGATGAAAAGAAATATATCCAAAGAAATTGTGATAATTTCAAAAATTATCCGATCACCAATGCATAAAATTTATGATTAAGAAAGTGAATGATGAAGTAAGATGAGGATTAAGGACGACGGGATAATGGAAACAAGAAAAATATAGCTTTAATTACTTTATCCAATAAAAAAAAGCTGTTAATATAAATATAAGATTATTTAAAACTTTCAATTAGATGAAGCATTAATAAATCATAATAACGCTCGATTAAAATCTCATGTTATTATTCAGCACAATTTTATATTTCATGATAGTTAAATATTGGCAAAAAAATGTTTATTTTTTTTTTTTAAAGAATTTACCAAGCTTATTCACGAATTTCCCAATCTTCAAATTTAAAGCTACTTAAAACAGAATGTAAATTTGTTTGATTTTAAGTTAATGTCAACATTGCCATGCAATCGCACTTTTTTTTTGTTAAAACGATATTTGAATAGTTAATTTTTATCTGGATGGGATAATTACTTATGTTTTTTTCTCAAACGAGCATGAAGTTTTAAATTTTAAGTGTTTTAATGTAGAATATTCAATTAGTATGCATGTAATAGTCATATATGAATCAGCAAATAGAAGTATAAAACCCACAATGTTATTTTTGAAATGCATTGAAAATATCATAGGTATACAATATTAAATATATATATATTTTGTTTTAATAAACTGAAAGTATGTACTCTTTAGATCTTAAAAATTGCTAGTCCAATATATTTACCAAAATCACTCAAAAATACCTTTGAAATTCTCCGTCTCATTTTTAATGGATTATTGAAATGTGTGAAAAAGTATGGGTTGTTAATGTTACAGTGCAAAATAAAAGGGTGTTGAAAACTATCAAAAAATCATTCAATTTTTCAAAACCAAGTAATTTTTTTATTTAATAGAAAAACTGATTAATTTTTTGGAAGCTTATTCGGCAATAAAATTCAGCATACCTGCGCATAATCATGACCATAATCGGGTATAAGAGGAATATGAAGACGCTTATTTTGATTAGAACCGCCTCTTCCTCTTAATGAGTATCGACTTCCTCTACCTTAAAAATAAAAACACAATAATTATATGAAAATTAAAACTAACCCCAATAAATAAGTAGGCAAAAATTACCTGGTCTATTATAACGATTTCCTCTATTCGATCCCGACCGTCCTCGCCAATCGTCTCCATTCAATGATTGTGAATCTAAAATAGAAATTTAGATATATAATCTAGAATAAATGTAAAATATGTAATTTGTCACTCATCGAACTTACCAGTTTCTTTGTAATTAGAAGGCAGCCGCGGGGATCTATCCCTTTTACTACTTTTAGATTTAACATCTAAATTTAATGGAAGCCATTTTTGCTTAGAAACTTTTCCCGATCCTTTCACTTTTTCCGTATTATTATTATTATTAATATTTACAGGAGGAACATCGGCATCTTTCTTTTCCTGTGATCGAACGCGTTGAGAAGTGTTTACTTCCTGATATCGAAAAAAAAAAACATCACATTAAATAAAACTGATAGTAAAAACATATAAAATTAACGTGAGCTTTTATTACAAGGGGCATATCAACCTTGTGATTGACATTTGAAACGGCAGGATTATGATTCTCCGATTCTATCGACTGAGTCGTGGTTGCGGGAGCAGCAACGGACGGCCCGCCTAACGTTGGCCAATTTCCTATATCTGTGAAATCACTAGCCTGAAATGACAAATATCGATTAACAAAAACATCTCAATTATGTGTATCATGTATTTGTTACAGTTTGAGTGTCCACTTCGTTTATGCAAAAACAAACTAGTCTGTTTATACACCTTGTAACAGCTCTAGTCCAATTGTTAATGTAGCATGACAATTTAAGTTGTTTGCACTCAAATAACGCTCTTATGCTAAATATCAATAAGGTGGAAATTGGTATGTCAACCAATGATCGAGAAATACGCGTAGTTCTACGCATCGTTTTAGTTTGAACTTTGAGAGTTTATTTTGAACACGTTTTCACAACTCATGCTAAAACTCTAACCCAAGCATGATACTTATGATGTCTGTTTTTAGTTTAGACACAATCATATGTAGGTAAGGTTTGACAGTTGACATTCTAACTAAAATCGATAGTTTGGGTATACCCAAACTAGTATGGATGTAAACAAACAAAAGTTTACACTTGATATGTGACATATTGAACAAATAATGTATTCACCTTATGGTTTATTTTCTGCCGAGAAGACTTAATGATAGTTGGTTTCGGATGCTGCACAGTCTGTATAGTCGCCATGTTATGATTAGAGTCTGTCGAGATAATAGTGAAATATAAATATTTTTATCATTTAAAGAAAATATTCAAAATGAAAATATTTAATACCATTTACTCGTACTTGTTGCTGAGGTTGTAACGGAGTTCTTTTCTCTTGAACAGGATGACTAGTATGATTCCTTAACTGAAATTAAAAAGAACGAAGCGTTTAAACATTTTAAAATAAGCACATGAATAAAACCGTTTCATAGATAGAAAACAGCACTGAATAATACAGACTGATTAACGTCAACAAAATTCCGTAAATACTTCGAAATTGTAGGAAAAAATGCAGCTCAGCATGAATCAACATAAAATACGGAAATGCAAAAATATTCATTAATCGCACGACTGATATTAAATAGAATCTCTGATTTGTCACATTTCAATGAGAACACAACGTAGTGACCTCGTTAAAACTGCATACTGTACGGATAGATAAAACGTGTGGATTGATCACGACCACAATTTCCGATGATACAAGAAAATGTGGTTACAAGCTATTTTTGTTCATCATTCAACAGCATATTTTACAATTGAGACATTGAATCAATTTTAACAATATGTAATCATTTTAAAAAGTCGTTTTCGAATGTAGATTATCGAAATTACAATTTTTTCTTATCTTTGCATATAACGAATTCCGTATTAGCATTTACGTCGATTCGTGTAAAAACCAACTCAAAAAGGTTATCTCAATGAACATTAATTTAGTGGTGCGAGTCGAATTTGTAAATACATTTCGAATTAAATTTGTATAATATTTGTGAATTTTTTGTTTTCATTACAATATGCGCAATTATATGAAAATTACAGGTATGAAAAAAATTTTTTTTGGTTATCTAGTCAATGACTAATTCTTTTTGATTGAATAGGATAATGTTAATGTTGAAATTTGTGACTGAACGGAAATAATACAATTCAAAACACAATATCCATATGAAATTACACAAAAATGCTTCACATTGAATTCACCATTGAAAAATATTCATACAAATCATATATGACATTTTCATAACGAATCTTTCTCTTTATCGGTTCAATTTTTATACAAACATTCATTATTCAACCAATACTATGAAGTCTTACACAATAATTTCAAAATTGAGAATACTTTACTAATCATTTATAAACATATCAAAGTTAATTTAAAAACAAAATTGATTGCGTTTATTATATAAGGTATGATTCGCATAACAGAAATTAAAAATTAGCGAAATTTCAACATCGCACAGGAAACCATATACAAACAAAGCCTGCAACGTTCATTATCGACATAAATTGAAAACAAAATTTCTTACAAATACAATTAAACAACCGCCATTTCGGGACATCATAAAAATTAATAACCATCACGACGGACGAATAAAAACCATTTGTACAAACATTTTAAAAACCCACGACAAACTGATTGCAAGAGCACACAGAAAACAACCAGTCCGATAGAGCCTCTATTTAATCGTAATATATAATGAAAATCGTTGAAAAATCATGAAAAATGGGCCAACATGAAACGATACTGCAATGGCAACAAAATCAATATAATTTCATACTTTTTTCTTTTAACATGAAATCAAAAATCGCTTTATATGGAGATTTTGGTTTTAAAATGAACAAAATGCATATATTGTCTGTCGGCAAACGCACGTTAAACACAATCAGATGTTTTTATCCTTGTTTTTTTTTTTACCAAATCTACAATTTTAAAACAATAATTCCTATATACCGTTTGTCTATAGGTAAAAGGTAATTCCTATTATCAAAACATTTCAATTAATAGACCCGTTGTCTACAAACCTGGTGATGCACATGTCAGTGTCGAATTTTGTTTTTTTGAAAATTAAATTTGTTTTGATTAAATTAAATGCGAAACTACATAACAGGAAATCGAATCGATTAAATTCTACCACATGAAAACATTGGCTAGTTTTTTTTGCATGTTGCTTATAACGTGAGAATGCAGTTTCACGTTAAGTCATCTCCACTATATATAGGTAATCTTGCGTTTTGGGTATAAATTTATTGACAAATGTATATTTTGATAACTGATAAAAATGTATTATGGGTGCATTATGCATTATTAAAAACATAACAGTAATTTTTTGGACGATTAAATGTAAAAGAGCTGTTTGATATTGACCCTGAAGATTCAGATTGTAAAATAAAATGTCTTCGCCTGCGTTAATGTGTCAGAGACAAACTTTTGGCGTTTGACTAATTGTCAGTATCCATTGGTCTACAATTTTCAGATTGATTTTATTATGTACTACTGGATTGTGCCTTGCTTTGCTTTTCATCTTAAAACAGCATCAGATTGAGTAGTTAAATGGTTTAGATGATACAGAAACCTTCCTGGATGTGTGGACCAAAATATTTATGAAACTTCATCATGATCGGATAAGCAGTAAAGGCATGCACAACTAAACACATACATTCATTTTTATTTATATAAATAGTACAATAAACCCCCCTATAACGACAAGACAGGCTCGACGTTATAGGGGGAATTTAGGGAAATCAATGAAAGGAACATTTTCATTTTTCTTTTTTTTTGACATTTTTACCTTTTAATTGCTTTTAAAAAAAAAAAATAATTTAAAACGCATTTGAAAAAAATGACGTTATAGGGGGGTTTACTACATATATGTAATTGTGAAGAATTCATTTTAGATATGTAAAAATGTACGAAATTGCGTACCGATACTACAAATGCAAATCATCATTTATCATAGAGAAAAAATGGTGCACTCTGATTGTAACTGAACTTTTTTTTGACCAAACTTAGCCCCTAAGTGTTAGGTTAGAAACTTTACTCTAAACCTATGGGTTAGGTTGGGTTATAATATATATTTATAAAAATATTTTTGACATACAATGAAGACCCGAAATGGAAAACTTTCAATTTCAAACATACATAAAAACATACAATTCGAAGCGAAAAACCTGCACCGAACAACCCCATACCCAAGACAGGCTAGAAACCTCACTCAACACCTATGGGTTAGGTTGGGTTAAGAGAACAAAATTCAGTTGTCTCAAAAGTTGACATAACCGAAAAAATATTTTTAACATACAACGAAGATCCGAAATGGAAAATATTCAAAACGTAAAATATACAATTCGAAGTGAAAAACCTGTACCAAACAACCCCATACGCAAGCCAGGCTAGAAACCTCACTCAACACCTATGGGTTATGTTGGGTTAAGAGAACAAAATTCAGTTGTTTCAAAACTTAACATTACCGAAAAAATATTTTTAACACACAACGAAGATCCGAAATGGAAAATATTCAAAACGTAAAACATACAATTTGAAGCGAAAAACCTGCACCGAACAACCCCATACCCAAGACAGGCTAGAAACCTTACTCAACACCTATGGGTTACGTTGGGTTAAGAGAACAAAATTCACTTGTCTCAAAAGTTGACAACCGAAAAAATATTTTTAACACACAACGAAGATCCGAAATGGAAAATATTCAAAACGTAAAACATACAATTCGAAGCGAAAAACCTGCACCGAACAACCCCGTACGCAAGCCACGCTAGAAACTCAACACTCAACACCTATGGGTCAGCTTGAATTAGGTTATGTTAGGTTAAAAGAACAAAATACAGTTTAACCTCAAAAACCCAACATCACCAAAAACAAACCACTCTCAACATACGCCAAACACCCGAAACCCAAAACATTCAATCCCAAACGTAAAAAACCCATACCAAACAACCCCATACGCGACACCGGCCATGTCACCGAAGCGCGCGCTTATCAGCCGGCGCCGACCTTGAGCCACCCACGACGCACACACACACACACGAACACACCTGCGAGCGGGGGGCGCACGCTCACCGCCCGGCGCCTTTCACTCTCGCTATGAGCTGCCACGTGGGCGGCGGCCCGCGAAGCCTCCGAGCTTCGAGGTTATGGCGAGGCGCAGCCCCGCGCGGTCGACTCGGCGCACTGTGCGCTATCGGCGCGCGTGCACCACGAGGAGTCGCACGGCGGTTCTCAAACTGTTGTTTTTTGTTTTTATTTTTTGTTGTTGTTGTTAACTGGTGCCGCGTTTCCCGGAAAATGAGACATGTTATGATGTTTTTATGAGACCTACCCCGAAAATGAGAGCTGGTGAAAAAAATATCGCATCGGCGTTGTATGAAGGTGCTCGAGCGGTTATTCTTCGGTAGAGCGAAATGCGCGTTTATTTAAATTCAGCATTATTTAAAATTTAATTTAGCTTTATTTTAAACTAGTATATAGGCCCGATGTAAATAACATTGGGTATGGATTTGTTGAGAAACGGAAAACGATAAAATATGAAAACCCGATTGTGTGTGCCTGATTTGAATATTTAATATTTAATTAATAAAATCAAAGTAGTCGTTTGTTATTTGTTTGTGACATATAGGCTATACCCGATGCCCGTACTCGATTTGAATTAATTAATTTATATTATAATTCACGATATTATGGAAGCTAGACTTGGTTAGAATTTTCATCCCATTTATCAGGATTTATTTGACATTGGTCAGAGTTTTAATCATTTTTTGGTTAGAATTTTAATCGAAACGGTCAGAATAAAATGACGAATTGTCAGAATAAAATAATAAATGGTCAGAATTTAATAACGAAACGGTCAAAATAGGTTAAGTTAGGGTTCTTAATATTATTCTGACCGTTCAATACAAATTCTGACAAACCCCGTAAAAAAATTCTGACCATTCAATATTTATTCTGACCTTTTGATTAAAATTCGGACCAAAACATGATTAGAATTCTGACCAATGTCAAATAAATTCAGATAAATGAGATGAAAATTCTGACCGAAATCGTATTTAAATTCTGACCATTTAAACAGTAGCCTTTATTGTTTCATTCTGACAATTCATCATTTTATTCTGACCGTTTTTGATTGAAATTCTGACTAAAATTTTCTGACAAAAACATGATTAAAATTCTGACCATTTATTTTTTCGCCTTTATTTTTTGTAAACATAATGCCGAAATCGGGGCCTCGTGAAAGTGGTTTCGGGCGATTGATTATTAGTTGTCGTCGTGGCTTATCCTTTTTTTTCGGGTTGAGATTGCAAGTTGGATTTGCGTTTGGCAATGTTGCCGAAATGTGGGTCTGGTTTTTTGTGAAAGTAGTTCGATGTGTCGGACTAAATGTCGTCGTGTCTAAATGAGATTTAGCCTTGATTGAAAAGATCGATAGATGGACGTTATCGTGTGTTGTCGGAATATTTGAATTCTTCGAAATTTACCGTCTCCTTGTCGTTATTTGGATAAGAAAAGATATTTTATTATTCGTGCCTAACGATCGAAATTACAACTCGAAAATTTGAACTGATATACACTAACAAGTCATTCAGATCTCCAGGAAAAGAAGCTGGACTTGGTTGTCTTTTGTAGCAATGAGTTCATGTTAAATTCTTGTATTTAGGTGGATTGAAGATAAGCAAATTATGAATGAAAAGTTTTCGCTAAATACTATATAAGTTACAGTTTGAGTGTCAACTTCGTTTGTGTATGAACAAACTAGTATGTTTATACACATCCGAAATAGGTAAGTTTGAGGTTACTCGAAAGGAATAATAAACACGCGAACTAGTCAGTTTATACACCTTAACAGTTCTAGTCCAATTGTCAGTGGGGTGCGACAATTTAAGTTGTTTTTTTTTAATTCGCACACATAATGCTCTTATGCTAAATATCAATAAGGTAGAAATTGGTATATCAACTAATGATCGAGAAATACGCGTAGTGTCTACCCGTCGTGTAAGTTTGAACTTCGAGTTTGTTTTGAACACGTTTTCACAACTCAAGCTAAAACGCTAACCTAAACTAACCCACGCATGATACTTATAACGTATATTTTTAGTTTAGACGCAATTATATATAAGTAATTTGACAGTTGAAATTCAAACTAAAATCGATAGTTTGGGTATACTCAAACTAGTATGAATATAAACAAACTAAAGTGAACACTTGAACTGTGACATATACCAAGATTTATTTTAGTAGAAAATCGACGGTCCACCTTTTCTATACGAAACACAGCACGCACAAAAAAATCGGCGGTAAACGAACATTTCAAAACAACTGAAAATCTTCGTATTTCGAGCAAAGAAACAAGCTGAAAATAAAACCTGGCAAAAAAATTGACGAAAAAAATCATAATTGGAGCCGAACTTTTTTTTCACGCCTCGACAATCCCATTCTTTCCTAATACACAATAACAAAACTCCACCCACCCAACAAAACTGCATTCTATTCGTATCCATCCATCATTTACATCTTTCCAATAGACAATCCAAAGATCACAGCCGCAAATCCACAAAACGCAGATAAAAAAAACCCACCGATTCAATTAAGCAAAAAAAAAACCCAATCCATCCGCAATCAACTCGGAGACAATCGTGCGCCGATAATTCCGAATCTTTTCGCTGAAAATTATCGAAACGCGATAAAAAGTTCGAGATGCGCAATAATCATCGACACAATTTGCATTGGCGACGTTAAAATTGGTCACAAAACGCGAAATGGCGACGTTACTTAATTGAAAGCCGAACGATTAGGCATTTCCCAAACTACCTGTCGGACGAATGTCACACGCCGTTCGAAATAGAACGGTCGTTAGTCCAAAATGCGAACGGCCGCACCTTTTGCGTTGATTGTTCTCGAGCAAGGTGATATGAGACGGTTTTGGTTAGGTTAGGTTGGGAGAAAGTGAGGTTATGTGCGTCGAAGACATTCGCGTCATAATACGCCTGGATGAAGTCGATCGGAATATGACGCAAGCTTCAAATCGATATAATTTCGATTTTTAAAGTTGAATTTGGATTGAAAAATAAGTGAGGTTATGTGCGTCATAATAGAATCGGAGTGACTATTCAAAATATGACATTAGTCTCAAATGCTTATAGATGTAATAGCTGTATTTGTTATAGTAAAATTGGGTAGATAGGTTGGGTTATGCGAGTGATATTATGTGCGTTATCGACGTTTGCATCTGAATGAAGACTTACGAAATATGATATCAGCCTCAAATCGATATAATTTCGAATTTTAATGGTAAAATAGGGTTGAGAAAAAAGTGAGGTTATGTGCGTTATCGAAGTTCGCGTCATAATGAGTCTGATTGACTATTCAAAATACATTAGCCTCAAATGCTTTAAGATGTCATAGTTCTGTATTTTTGATGGTAAAATTAGGTGGTTAGGTTATACGAAAGCAATGTTATGTGCGTTATCGACGATTACACAATAAAATAATACGTCTGACTGTTCGAAATAGGACATTGGCCTCAAACGCTTATAGATATCACAGTTTCGTATTTTGAAGGTAAAATTAAATGATTAGGTTAAAAACATCGAGAAAAGTTAGGTTACAATCAAAATTTTCATCGGAACAATTTTCAAATGTAAAAAATAAAAACGTGTACCAATTGAATATTCAACATAGATTTTTTTTAAACAACGATAATAAATTTACAGTTATGATAAGAGAAATGTGAGGTTATGCGTTATCGACACTCGAGGGCGTCTAAATATTATAAAATATGACCGATAAATTTAATTTCTATTAAAAAAACCGCATACACGTTCATCGGTGAACACTAGACTGTTTCGCAACAGCGAAAAGCTCGTTCCGATTGCACCATTCGAACGGTTATCGAACAACGCGTCGGCCGATACGACCGTCGTATAAACGAATCCGCGACGGATAAATAAACGCGAAATAATGCGCGTTCGCGAAAAGGCAAATATGTGCACGAATTGCGAGATTACGCGCGGATTACGGGACGCGTTTGCCGAAAACAAAAAAAAAAAATCGGTTTTATCGTGTTGACATTTTCGTATTTTCGGAACGTTTACGTTCGAAAAAATCGCCGAGATAAAAGCGCGGGTCCACGAGGCCGAGAGAGACATCTGTGTAAAAACCGATTTGACTTTTTTTTTAACGACGCGGACAATTACGTAACGTTTGACTTGCAATATTTGATTATTCCGAGAGTCCCGCGTGACCGAAAATGAAAAGCGGGCACCCGAAAACGCAACCCCCTCGTTCGGATACGCCTAATGGCGGGGCGCCCCGACACTGCGCTTTTTACGAGTACATAAAGAATCGATAACGGAAACAATGACGAAACCCACGAAATATCAACATCGAACGTCCCGAAGACGCTTCGACGCACATTACAAAAGCGTCGCGAAAAAGTTCAGATACGGGCACAAAATGGCGAAAACGCGCATCGGACTTTGAGGTTATGTGCGATCACATGTGATCTTTTGACAGATGGCCGAGCTGGCCGTTTTTACCTGCCAGGGGTTCACTTTGGGCAACGGCGCCTCCACGAAGCGCGGCTCGTCCTGCGACTGCTGCTGCTGCGGCTGACTCTTGGCGTTCTCCTGGGGCCGGTCGTGGTGCGGGTGCTGATGGGGGTGCGCGTGGTCGCGCGCGTGCTGGTGCTGGTGCTGGTGCTGCTGGTGCTGCTGCGCGTGCTCGTCCCCCCTTCCGTTGAGCCTGGCCTTGCGCTCGGAGCGGCGCTCCTTGCGCGGGTTGCCCACCACCGGCACGAAGCCCTCGGCCGTCTCGTCGGCCGCCTCCTCGGCCACGTTCTCCTTGTTGCTGTCGGCGCGCGGGGCCGCCGCGTTCAGCACGACGCCCGCGTACGAGGGGGGCGCGGCGGAGGCCTCGGCCGCGGCCGCGTCTTCCGAGACGGCTGCCATTCGGATCAGGGGCCCGTCCGCATGCTTCGGGGGCCGAACGCGAACGGCGGCGCGCCCCCCGGACAGGGCGAGGGCGCGGGGGACGGGGGGTTCGCGGCACCGACGCCTCTTTTGACGGTAGTCGCGTACGGCCGCACGTGGTCGCGCGCCGCACGGCTCCCCTGGACTGCCGGACGGGGTTGCCAACCCGCGCGCCGCTATTTATGTAACACGTGCTCGGCGAGGACGTTTTCGCTTTCGGGCGGTCCGCGGACGTTTTTCGGGGATTGTGGACGTTTTTGATGTTTTCAGGTTGATATGTCGCATCGTTTGAATCGAAAGAATGGTGGTTTGAGTGAGTTCGTTTTTTTTTTATTTTTGTGTATTCGATTTTGAATCAAAAATATTTTCACGGTAAATAAATTGTGTTTTGTAACAAAGTTTGTTTCGAAATTGAATTTAAACCGTAAATAGAATAGATTTTTTCATTATTCTAAAATAAATTTTTGGTGAACGTCAAAAAATTTGATTTGAAAATTATTCGTCCCGATATCGATGTAATTTATGAAATTAATTTTAATGTGAAATTACAATCTAATGTAAAAGTGACCAGACGTTTGCCCAAATGACGCAAGCGCGGGCGTCTCAGGCTAGGGCACATTTGCGATTTTGTGGATTCTCAGAAAAATCCATCAATCTGCCACTGTCACCAAATAATCGCCGCGACTATAAGCCGCATGTGTGTACGGAGCCGCAAGCACACGCGACCCAAGCGCACACGACGCATGAGAAAAATTTTCAAATTAATGCTCGAAAATCACCGCTAAATGACATTTACATCAAGTGGATAAAGTATATTTAAATAAAATTTAGCAAGGAAAAATTCGAAATAAACATTATTCGAAAAATATTACCTTTAGATAACCTGATGATTTTCAAGTGCTTTTATAAGGATGGAATAGTACGTATATAGGTACCTACTTCAAAAGGACCAAATCGAATGTACCTATTATTTCATCAGTCAAGTTTTTGAGAACTTTTGACATTAAAACTTCTTACATGCCCAATACTCATTGTCAGTAAAAAACATAAATATTAGGAAATTTTGACACGTGAACGAAAAAAGATTTCGCTATAAAATTATTAAATGGACTTCGGTGTTTTCGTAAATTTTTTTATTAAAATTATAATAATGATATTTATAGCGGAAATCGCTTAACGTGAAAAATCCGGTTAACAAAAAATAGTATGTACTTTGGTACTGAGAAAAAAAATATTGTGCACATATACTATAACGTGTAACATGAAATTCTTTTAACACAAAACACATTTTATTGCTTTCAGTTTCGTGTTGAACGTTTTTCACTTAAATTTCAAAATTTCAAAAAATTAGCACTTGCGTCACGTACGCTTGAAAAACCGGAACGAAAAAAATTACGATTCGGAGTCCTGCCTAAAATATATCATGTGTTCTCCTATCGTTTATGCAAACGTCCATCATCGAACACCTCAAACGAGCCTCACGACTCGCTCTTACGACCGCCTCCAAATTCCAACGTTGGCAACGCGTGCTACCAACGCGTCCGTTTCCGCTCTTTTACGTCGCGTTCGCATCGCGGCAGGAGGCGAAAGTTAAGGCGGACAGCCTTCGGTCGCCGCCAACATGGTGAGTTCCCGTCAACTATCCACTATCACCTATCACGAGAATCCCTAGCACAAAATCCACCATCGCCCGCCGCCGTATCGACGATTTGGCACACGTGTCACTTTTGAGGTTATGCGGCCCGTCGCATGACACATGGACGCCACATGCCGCAGACGTTAAACGTCCAAAACACTTCACTGATGGTTTTTGGCGTTTCAGAGTCTATCTGTGGCCCGGCCGCTCGTGTCGGTATATTCTGAAAGAAGTGAAACTGCCGGTGATGGGGTGGTGCTGCCTCACGTGTTCAAGGCCCCCATCCGCCCGGACGTCGTCAACGAGGTTCATGTCTCGATGAGCAAGAACCGTCGTCATCCTTACAGCGTCAGCAAAGAGGCCGGTAAGTTTTTATTCCGATCGTCCTCATACGCACTATATGTCCACTCGGAGAGTTGTACCTGAAACTCACCGTGTTAACTGCGTTATTGTTGGTGCTAGATCGAATCAGTGGGACTAGGCGTTCCCTTCTTGATCCTCGTGATCAGCATGGGGCAGTGCCACTGTACATTTTTTTTATATTATATACATTTTTGGATCGTTTCACGTATAAATTTCTCCTTTTTTAGGTCATCAAACTAGTGCCGAATCATGGGGTACCGGAAGAGCCGTAGCTCGTATTCCTCGTGTCCGCGGTGGCGGTACTCACAGGTTTGTTCATTACATTTATACTAATCGACATGTATGCATTGGAAAGATTGTAAAGATTGACTTTATGTCAGCTTTATAATATATTTTGTAGATGCTATATGAATAGATCTCGTTGATCTTTGCAAGATATGTATCTGTGCAGAGGGTAGTTTGATCATACATGTTATGAATTTGATTAGTTTTCTTCATTGTAAATACTAGTTATTGGCCTTTTTTATATATTGATTTTTTTTTCTACAGATCAGGTCAGGGAGCTTTCGGAAACATGTGTCGCGGTGGACGCATGTTTGCCCCCACCAAACCATGGAGACGTTGGCATAGACGCATCAATCTTAAACAACGTAGATGCGCTCTCGCCGCCGCATTAGCTGCCAGCGGAGTACCTGCTCTCGTTCAAGCTAAAGGTTCATATATTTACTATAATCGATTTTTGCTAGTAAAAATATCAAAACTTATTCTTATTTTAAATTTTCAGGCCACGTCATTGACAATATTCCTGAACTTCCATTGGTCGTAACAGACAAGGTCCAAGAACTGACCAAGACCAAACAAGCTGTAGGATTCTTAAGACGTATTCGTGCATGGCCTGATGTACAAAAGGTCTTAGAAAATTTCAGTCGTCAAATACATATTATTTTGAACAAGTTAATTATGAATATATGTTGAAATTTTAGGTGTACAAATCTCGCCGAATGAGGGCTGGTAAAGGTAAAATGAGGAACAGGAGACGTGTACAACGCAAAGGACCTTTGATTGTATACCATCGCAACCAGGTAGTTTTCTTTTGCTTTTATGTTTCGTTTTTTTTCTTACAAATGATGATATGCCTTTTCAGAGCATTGGGTTATGATAACTAATGATTACTTTATCACGTTGACTTTATCTGATAATATTTATTTACATTTATTGGTATGCGATTGTTCTTTCTGTTGTTTAATTTTGATTTTTTTTTTAGGGTCTCGTTAAGGCTTTCCGTAATATTCCTGGTATGGAGCTCATATCTGTAGAAAAATTAAACTTATTGAAACTGGCTCCCGGCGGTCATGTCGGTCGTTTTGTTATTTGGACCGAATCTGCTTTCAAGAGATTAGGTATGTTTTATTTTCTCATTAGTGCACATTTATGTTGCATATAATGATGATATATTGGTCCGTGTTTATGAAATGCATTGATTTTTTATCCAATTTTTTCTGATAATTTTGTTGAATACTTTGATTAATTTTTTCCTTTATTGAATTATTTACAAGTGTTTTATTATGTTACAGATAATCTGTTCGGATCTTGGAAAACTCCATCCACTGAAAAGAAGGGCTTCAATCTTCCTCAACCCAAAATGGCTTGCACAGATTTGTCTCGTTTGTTGAAATCTGATGAAATTAGAAAAGTCCTCCGCGCTCCAAGGTAATATTTTTTTATGCAACAACCTTTTTTAATCCAATATAATCCTATTATTTAACACATCCGTATTCTCAAATTACAGGAAAGCAGTTGTGCGCCGATCCCGCAAATTGAATCCATTGACCAACACACGTGCTCTTTTGCGTCTTAATCCATATGCCGCTGTTATGAAAAAGAAGGCCATTTTAGACAAAGTCAGACGTGAAAATGATGCAGAAATCAAAAAAGCTGAGAAAGCTGGCGTAAGTATATTTTTATTCTTTTTTTAAATTCTTGTCCATGTTTTACTATATTTGTATAATATTTATAGGTCAAGTTACCTGAAAACCATGTTGCGATGCGAGCTAAGAAATTGCGTGAAAAGCGCTCAGCTGTCATCAAGAAGTTGAAAGCCTCCAAACCTAAGTTGACGGCAGAACAGAAGAAAGCTAAGCTTGCAGCTGCCAAGAAAGCTAGGGCCGAAAAAGCAGCAGCCGACAGGAAAGCTAAACCAATCTTGATCAAAAAAACGAAAGCCCCAGCTAAAAAAGCGGATGCCCCAAAAGATGCCGCTAAAAAACCCGCACCAGCACCCAAAAAGTAAATCATGTTTTTGATTTTTTACTTTTAAGTATGTCTACGCTGTGTATGTTGGTGGGGAAAAATTTATAATAAACATATTTAAAGAAATCCATACAAGTTTTTCATTTTATTAAAAACTCATCAATCATCTTCCATTCCCATACATGTTGTAGATCTACACATGACAAAATTTACATTTCAAATTTGTCGAAATCGAGATTTTCTTAGCATCATATTATTGTTGATTATCGAGGGAATTTCATTCATTAGAATATAGGCGATTGATAAATAAAAATGGAAATTTTTTAGAAATTGTATGTATAAATTAAATTGATACAAAGGCATTTATTTTAGATGTGCAGCATGTTATGAATAACATGCTGTATATTACATATTTATTCTATTCATGAGAATTATTAAAAAAATAATTACAGTTGGATGTATTTCATAAAAACTAGAATTATTAATAACTAAGGCAATATTCGTTTGGTATGAACTTCAAGAAATTAAAACCTTTATCGATTACTATTCATAAAATAATTCGGCATATTTACATCTAGTATGACTAAATATTTTTAACAAACCTAATTTCTATGAGATATCGAAAATAATTTTTTTCTATTGTCTTTTGAACATCTAAATCTAAACATAATACTTAGTATCACATTTTCATAAATGAATACAGCTATATTTAAACACTGATTGGTATTTTAAAATCTTGTGCCATAATTTCTATTCAATTCCACATTTGCAAGATTTTTTATAATATCACTTTCATCTTTTGATTTTTCTAGATCGTTATCTATTACTATCGAATTTACATTTTCTGACAGTTCAAACACAGGATTATCTATTTCTTTTGACGTCTTTTCTGCAGTATGATGAATTTCGTTGACTTCTTCAGTTTCTTTTTCTTTTTTCAAAAATCGTCTTGGTCTACCTGGGAACCGTTTGCTAAATTTCAGTACTAAAGGATGTAAAAGCTTTTCATCATATATATCATCTTCGTGTAATGGAAAAGCTAAACTGACGGCAATCCCGACAAACACTGTTATCAATGTACCTATCATGGCATAATACATGTATGTCATAAGATATAAAGGCTTCAATGGATTTCTAAAATTAAAAATAAATGATTTATTGTAAGTGAAGACAATAAGTACATGTATTTGTTTTGAGTAACCAAACAAACATACTCGTCAATATTTTCCATAGGTTTCATAGTACTAGTACTAAAATGGTTATAACTAGTTCCGTTATAATTAACTTCTAAGAGAGGTGATGGTAAAGGCCATTCTTGTCCCGGTTTCATAATATGTGATGAAAATGTAGTATTTGTACAACCCTATTTTCAAATAACAAGCATTAATTATTTACAAAGATATCATATTTGACTAATTTAACAAATACGTACACTAGTTGAAAGTGGAAGCATTGCAACATTTCCAGTATCATACATCAAATGACCTATAGTAATCCATGTTGTTACTATATGTGATGTAATCATTCCAGCAATAGCTCCCTGAAAATATTTATAAAAATTATTTCCTATTATTTTTTCATATTTTAAAACTGTATTATTATAAAAAAAAACCTTATTTGTTGCACACGGTACTAGCATAGCTAATACAAATACTCCGAGTAAAGGACCAGATGTGGCCGAAGTCATTAACATGCTACTTTCGATCACTCCTGATAAAAGACCTACCCCAAAACTGACTCCCATAATTATGACACCGTAAATAGCACCTAATATCTTAATAATAACTAATTGCTGTCGGTCTTTTATATTTTTAAATGCTGGTGCTTGCGATAAGAAATCTTCCCAAGTCACAGTTGCCAAAGAATTGAGATTCGACACTGATATACTGAAATTTTCAAAAATTATTTTGATATGAATAATTTAAAAATGAATCATTAGTCAAATTAGCTTACCTTAAAGCTCCATTGAATAAACTGCCCATAAATAATCCCATAACTCCCGGAAAATAAGAAAATTTATCTTCTATGAAGAACGGTAAAATTTCATCCATTTTTTTCGTATAGCCAGCTGTTAAAGGATCACAGTTTGCATAAATGCTATAAATTCCCATTCCAACGATCCATGACAAACTGAACAATACTGTTATCATAGGTATGTTGAATAAAAGTGTTCTACAAAACAATACAAAATGTTTTAAATAATATCTGTACGTATTTTCATAGAATTAATCCCATATTTTATATACTTTTGAACTTTTTTTTCTGATTTCATACTGCAATATCTTTGAACAAAATTTTGTTGACATCCATAAAGAGAAAGAGACATAAACATTTGTCCAATCCACGCAGACATTGTGTCAACTCGTACATTGAGATCCCATTTGAAACTAAAAACAATATTAACAACTAGATTAGTTAAAAGTTTAATTATCTTCATTCACAATTATGTACAATAATTCCAATTTACAAATTAATGATCATTGGAATTATTGTCGTTATCTTTAATAGAAATAATTTGGGTATTCAATATAAGCTAGATAATAAGTAATTACTCAAAAAACTTAAGTCGACCGTCTTCTGCCGGGGTTGTAAAAACTTTAGCTGGGCCACCAACTTCATAGCAACATTGAATCATAATTCCTATAGAAATCAATATTGTTGTAACACCTTGAATGACGTCCGCTTTTATAGCTGCTCCAAGACCGCCCTAATTTTTAAAAATTTGAAAATATATCATATTCAAAGTAATAAAATTCTTTATTACAATAAAATATTATATAATGCAACTTACAAAAGAATTGAAGATAATACTTATGAATGTTATTCCTAATATCGATGCCCAATATGGAAGGCCTATAACAGTGTTCAATGCAACACACGGTGTGAACACTGTGACTCCCAAATTGAGGACTTGTCTCCAAATATACGTAGCTGATGCCAAGCAACGGACAGTCCGAGATTTGAAACGAAGATCCAGATATTGATACACCGATGTTATCCCAAGTGAATAATATATAGGCACGAAAACATATGACACTATGGGGTATGCAAAAATCATACCGTAAAGAGTTTCCCACATCGCGCTTCCTCTATAAAACAATTCTGAAGGAAAACCTGTAAAAGTATTCTCAAATTAATATTGAGCAATGATTTGAAAATTTTTAAATTCTGTTGTAATACTTGTAATATGTGAGTGTAATTTTTTATATTTTTCAAACGTTGAAAGTCATATACATATCGATAAAATAAACTAATTGATAGTAACCTAAAAATGATCGAACTCCCAATGTTCCTCTAGCAATAGACATCATCATGGCAATCATCGATACACTTCCTCCAGTAGCAAAAACATAATTTGCTTTTGTCTGTGGATTTTTCGCCTTTGTCCATAAAGGTAATAAAGCGCTACCGATAATAAAAACTAAGAACACTATATAGTCTACTATCAATGAACTTGCTTCCATAGCCATCTTGAAATAGTTTATTTATTATAAAAATAATTATAAAATTTTATCACTGAATTATTTTATTTATTCTAATCACAACATAGCACCATAATAACACAATAATTTATATAATGTATATTTATCTCTCCAATATGCTGATTGATATAAAGAACATCTTCAATATGATCTGTAAATGAAAAATCAGAGTATTAGCATATCGTATATAAAAATTGTCAAACAAAATATGATTTCCAATTAAGAAATAAATTCACATATCCATACAAGCTAGTAGTCGGTCTAGAAATAATATAATTCTCATGCTTTGGCTCTTAACCAAATTTCGTGTACTTTGAATCCAACATGTAAAATATATAACACAGCATCAATTCGAGGTCATTCCATTCCTCTAAATAATTTTTACTTTAATTCAAATCTACGATACAAAACAAAACGACCTACGTTGTCAAACATTAATTATCAACTAGTAAACAAAACATGAAAACTGGCAAAATCACTTGTTCGTGTTAAGTGATAAGAGAAAAATTTCATAACGTGATGCAAATTGAATTTCTTTTTAATGAATGGAGTCACAGAGATTCATGACTCATCATCGAACGGTTTTACGATAATATCGAAAATTGGCGAATCATGAACTGTGGACAGAGGCTGAAACGGCTTTCAGAGGCTGATGCAGAACTGTCATACATCCAAGACCTTGGAAAATCGATACGCCAAGTGTGCGCAATTTCAGAATGTCAGACGCTTTAAGGTCACCCGTTCTTCTGAACCTGGATTCATGAATCTTCTCGTGACCGTTAGCAATTGATTCTGCGGAATTAATATTGCACGCTTTTGTTGTAATTGTCGTGGAAAATTATTGAACAATTTATCGTTCCAGGAACCGATCTGGAAAACGGATCCGATTATTATTTATATAAAAATTATAGTAATTGTTTTTTTTTATATATCAATTCCTATTGAAGAATATAAGCTTTCTAATAATTATAAAATAATTGCTCATTGTCAGATGGTTATGTTTGTATATACTTTGCCCATTGTTGGGAATATAAAATATATTCTGCCAATAAAGGACAAAATTTTTTTTTTTTAAAGTATGACAAAGAAATTTCGTACTTATAATATAATAGTAAAGATAAGAATATGCGTTTTATGATTCAAAGAAAGTACGCAAATACATAATGGAAATTTTATAATCATTCCACTTGCGGTGCAAATATTTACTTTAAACGTATTTAGTAATACTACAATTTAATAAAAAGCAATTTTCTAAATATCTTACAACCTTCTGGTATTTACTAGTTATGTTCTATAACCTTATACACGTTCCTCAGGTATTAGAATAATTAATTAATTACTCCTTATAGATATGATTAATAATAAATATAAATAAAACGTGTTGAAAAATCGTACACATTGAACAATGATAACATGTAATTTTATTATTGCGTTACCGATTAACCGATACGAGTCACATATTGACTATTCATGATATTCTTCGAATCGAAGTATAGTTAAACTGAAAATAAAACACTTAAAATTTTCTATATGTGCGAAAAATTAAACTTAACATCGCAAAGCTAATTGAATCATACTGACCTTATAAAGTTTCGCAGAAAAACTCAATTAGACACAAATCGTCTAAATGTAACCGTAAACAATGTAATATTTAGTGCTTGCTAAAATCTCGCTAATTCGCATTTTAAATAGCGTATATTCGCAATTTGTGCAAAAGTTGATAAACGAATTTCTCTTTCGTTGGCGCGCAAATTGAATTTCTAGACTCATTTGGGTGTGATTTGTGTACCGAAGCTTAAATCTATTTTTTCCTATCGCAAAAACAGGATGTTGTGAGGATCGAAACGGACAGTGTGCAAAAATTTTCATAAAATATCAATCTGTTTCCAAGTCACGAATCTTCCAATAAACACAAAAGTTTTGTGCGCTAGTGAGAAAAGTGCATCTCGTTTATATTTTATTTAGCAAATTTGCAAAAATATTTATTCGTTTAAAAACACTAAACGAACATTGACTGTATAATATTTTTTTAAAGATTTATCCTTTTGAAGCTTAACTTGAACGATATTTCAACACGCATCGTTTTATTTAACTAGTTTTAATTTTAGAATCGTCCCCTTCTAATTACTTTCTGTTATTTATAGTACGAAGTTTAATTACTTTTCATGAATTTCCATGTTTTCGTGTCCTTATCGACTAAACGACAATTTCAAACAAGTTCTCATGTTTATGAAAATTATATGTCAGTGACTCGCGTATAAGAGACGTTAATGAAAAGCGGCAACTTTTTTCGGTTCCAAGGAAAAAAGAAATGAAACGTGAAAATTCAGCTGAAAAGATTCTCAGATCGCCATGAATCACTCATCATGTGTTTGTTTGAATAATATGCATATTTGTCGTCGAGGGCATTATGTAATTAGCATAATTGTAAGTATGGTCAGGTTCAAGAAATGCTGTAAACAAGCAGTTGATAAATGAATAGTGTAAATTTGTTAAAATACAAAATGACGAACTAAGATAATTCCGTTTGTTTGCTTTGTTAAAGTATCACTTCTTACATGGATGACAGATTTTCTTTATTAATTAATTAATTAAAAAAAAAAAATCAATATTGTCGATAAAACGATTATTGTTTTGTAAGATATAAAATATTACCATTTTTTAACTACCTATCAAAAATTAACCCTTAAATATTGAATCAAATGGATAATATTATAATATTATGTGTATACGATCAAATCCATCTTGCTGACTATGCATAATATTATACTTTTTGCTCAACTCTTATTGTTAATTAAAATACGTCAATTTTTTATGTGAAAATATTAAACTATAAATAACTTTAAAAAAAAATTATATTAAATATTTTAAACAGATCGATTTCTTTTATCACTGATCACGGACGAGACCAAGGGGATCAAGGGGCCTGACCCCCTAATTTTTGGAAATAATTACAAATTATACTTTATTATGAGAATTGTATCGAGATTACCTACACGTTGGTGAATAAATTCTTTAAACGCCTTGAATTATACTTTCGTGATAAAACAACCCATTTGTATCGTACATGTGTTATATCACAGTCCAAGTGTATTTCAGTCACATTTAATACACATTGTTCGGGTTGGGTTAGATTCCTTATCTAACCCGACCCCCAATCTGCAGGTTTTCTCGACAATTTTATTTGTTTTGATCGAAATATTGATTTAAGTTAGGTTGGGCTGGGCCTAATATACCTGAACTATTAATATACATCATATACATACAGTGGGGCTGTAAAAGAGTTCCAGCACTTTTTTCTAATTGTAAGCCGGAATGCCCTCCGTTACTTTTTTAAATATCGAAAAATAAACCAAAGAAAATAAGTAAATTGATAGTTTTATGGTGATACAATTTAATTAACTAAACTATTTGGAAAAAATTTTCGCCTGCGGCGCCTTTTTTTTCTTATTTTATAATAAAAAACTTGAAAACAATTTGTATGAGGGAAGAGGGGATAGAAATTGAGCGTTTCCAGTACTACTTTTTTTAGCATTACATCACTACGACACATAAAAAGTTGTATTTTGACCCCCTCCCTCATAAAAAAGTCCTAGCTACAACTATATTGTTAATCCAGAACTTTTATCAAAAAATAAAATGCACATACAATATTTCAAATACACAACCCTAGCAATCATCATGTTGACTTTCAGCACCACTCACATTCATCGATAAAGCCACAATTTGCATACATTTATCAAAACGAAAAACGGACATAAATGCACAATGTCAACGCAACACATCTAATCTGTGCAGAATTAACACACTATGTCGGTGACGCGCGAAAAACTCATTTTTCATTTTTGAACAATAATAACACATAATCGCGTGTGTTTATAAAATATAAGGTGTGCAAAACACAATGAAATTGCGGATGCTCAAATCGAGCGATTATCGCGGGAATTGATGCTAAAGAAATATTCGTTGTACGAAATGATGATGGCGCTTTTTTTTATCCTTTTTGCTGAAAATTGATTCGCCTCGTGATGGGAAACGTTTCGTTTTCGGATGTGCGAAGTTGAAATTTGAAAATGCGAAAAATCACGTGTAAACGCGAAACGCGTGACTCTTTTGTTGTGTAATGATTGGCGATTGGAATTTTATCAATCGGATGACAGTTTTGGCGGTTGTGTGAATTATTTAAATTGGAGTTGTGTTTGTTAAAAAAATAAAAAAACGAAATTGTTATATGCGGTGTATTTAAGGTCGTTGAGAGGGAGTAGATTCTCAGGGTTTGGGTCATTTGGGAGCCTGTGGCCAATTTTGTTTTATTTTTAATAAAAAAAATATATGACAACGACGCAGATCCGACTTTGATTGTATTTTTTTCAGGCTGCAATGTTCTGAAATAATTAAGAGGGCAATAATGGTGAAGATGGTCATTTCGATGCACGTTTTCTTTTAGATAAGTCTCTAATGATCAGTTTCTGTGCTACTTTATAATAGGGATGTTATGGATATGGAATTTCGGTTTCGGTTTCAGATACGGATATAGGAATAACATTATATCGGTTTCGGTT
>JAOXNN020000086.1:603561-687806 GCA_028571205.2 Hydropsyche betteni
GTTTTTTTTTCGGGGAAAAAATTAGGGAGGGGGTCTTTGAACTTTGTGCTCCACCTGTTTTTTTACATTTTGAGAACTTTTTAGTCATGGATAGTTTTTTTTTATGTAGAAATTCTGTGATCGACGTTGTTTTGTGGATAAATTCAAAATACGCGTATTTAAAAAAAAAATAACCGCGTAAATCGGCGGATGGGCACATTTATTTAAAAAAAAAAAACAACTAACGCTCCCACCCGACGACAAGACAACCGAGCTTTTCACGAAAACCAAAAGCCTAATTGTTATGCAGTTCGACACACCAAACAAACGGACTCCGCTTCATTTACCGGAACGCTCCGGCGACTCCGCCGACGTCGTTCGCGCTCACTTTTTCGCATCCTCCGCCACTCTTTTCACTCTCGTCCACCGTTCCGTGGACATTATGCAAAATTCGACGCGCGAAAGGCCCAAAGTTGAAAGCCGGCGACGTTTATGCTAATGCGGCCAGCGCCATCTGCCCGCGCTTTTACGACTCTCCCGGACCCGGCACACACACACAAAACGACTCGGCGTAATGTCGCGAATTAAAATATGAACTCGCCGGGCACAAAGGGCACACCCCCACGAACGTAGGGTCCTCGGGGAACGTGGATCAAATCGAGTTATGCGGGCGCTGTCGTCCCTAGTAGGGTCCTGGTAGGGCTGAATCTGATTAGGGCTCGTTTCGCGGAATTGTTTTTTTTTTTAGGAGGTTCTGATGTTCTAGGATTCTTTTATCGGTTGTTTAATTGTATTGGTTTGTTTGGTCTGTGAATGCGTGAGTGGTTTCATAAATACTGCTGGGTTTGTGTTGGAATTCTGATGGGTCGTTTTTGGTATTTTTCAGTGGCGGTTTGTCCTAATGGGCTGCCGGGCTGCAGCCCCTCCGCTAAAATTGTAAAATATATTTAATAATACATATATTTTATTTTTTAACGATATTATTTTTATTAATTTTATAGGCGAACTATTATATTAACTTTTACGGCGACAGTGCTGCCGAGCTCGATCTGCGGTAAAGCAGCCGCAGCCCGGAGAGACGATGAAAGAGAAAAATATTTAAAGCATGTGAGTGAGTGAGGCGCATATTGCAACGACAGATACTATCTTCCTCTTTCACTCACATGCGTTAAGAATTTGGGTATTTATTCCCTCTTCGGGCTGCAGTTTATTTCGATCATCCAGCAGGTGGAGCTACCGCAGTTCACTTGATGTTTGACGTTTTGCACTTGTCGTCAGATTCCCGCGTTTAGCTGTACTTAAATGTCACCATAAACATGATTATTTATGGTGACATTTTTTTAACTATCAATGCAGCCCCATCACTACAAATACTCATAAGCCGCCACTGGTATTTTTATTATTGGATGGAAGATATTTTTAATGTTTCACTATCAATTTATAATTTAAAACGTAAATTTTATAAATTATATCTGTTGTATCTTTGATGTCCATGATCCCGTGTGTGTGATTCGATTTTTGTTTAAATTGCTTCACTAACAAAGTTCGACTGCATTCAATTTTTTTTTTCGATTCGTCTCAATCGAATTGTTCAATATTCGCGACACGTAAAAGGTTCCCCTCCAAAAGTAAAAAATTGCTTCCGAATTCCGAAACGATCGAATCAGCACTGACCGTGAAAGCTATGTGCAATATATACATACGTCGATTTTTCATGTTACATATTAAGCGTCCCCTCAAAATCGTTTGCAAGGGATGCACTTTTTTATGCAGGTATGGAGGCAAAAAAATATTTTTTTTGTAATGATAATTTTTTTCCTGCATCGCAGCAATTATAATATTTTGCGCGTTTCCCTTTTTGAAAACGTCATCTTTTATTCTTTATCCTGCGTGAAATTGCGGTCCTTTTAGCAAATCCTGATTAATACGATTGCGAGTCCACGAATTTATTTGTAAATTCAACCGCCAACTAAGTGGTACAGTCCTCGTCAAAATGTAAATTAGCTCGTAATTTGTATTCATATTCTTTTTTGTCATCTCGAAATACGTTTCGGGGGTTGCTTCTTAAATTTTATCGTGGAATTTGAATTTTCTCATAGTGTGGTTTGTTACTTTCGTGTAAAAATCGAATGAAAATAAACGGTTTATTTTAAAATTTTCATCGGAAACGGTGTCAACACTATCATAATATTTGCTATTTAAATAAATAGCTTTTTATATAGGGCAACCGTGTTTTATCGAAAATACACGGTCGGTGATGCATTTTATGAAAATTTTCATTTTACCGCAACATCGAAACTCTTACGAAATGTTTCCGTTTGTCGTTGTTTGACCGTAAAATCGTTAAATAACAAAATGGTTAGTCTTTCGAGATGGAAACCGTTACGCAAGCGTAAGCTCCAAATTTCAAAGTTGTCTTATAGGCCTATGAAAGGGTATTGTCGGCTTTTGATCCCATTCCCTCAGGTTCTTGACGTTTCAAATTTTCCCTACGAAATTCTCTCAATCGATGGCGACAATTTGTACCATTTTGAAGTGTGCCGATTCGGATTCGCGCTCTTTCCTTGCCGATGACGTTTCAGAAATGTTGGTCATTACATTCTGTCGGTGAGAAACATTTAGATTGTCAAGTGAATTATTAAAATTCTAAGATCTTTTCCACAAACAATTTGTGTCATAAAGAGCGTTACACAATGCAAGAAATTCTAATTAAGAAATTCAATAACAATATTGAAAATATATACAAACGAGAATCTTTTCACTATAATATGAAATCTGTCTCATTTCGCACTAGTGTGTGTTAATAGAATCTCGTAAAAGAAATCATTTTATCCTTTAATCTTGATCGGATCGTATTCCCTGGTACGCTCGTGCTTGTTATCATCATCGTTTCAAGACCTTACCCTAAAAGCACCATCATTAATTACGAGATTGGGTTGACAAGTCGACGCACTATACTTCGTGTATCCATAATACTGGATTAAGCAAAGCGGGAATAAAGTCCATTATTAATAACGTCACACGACCCTTCGCATTGAAAGTGATACTTTTTAGAGGTACGCAAAGTCGAAATCGATTTATTCGAGTCTAGGGTATATAATGGAAACGTGAAATTTCGGCACACCTTTTCTACTCTAATGTAGTCGTTGTTACTTATCCGAGTTGAAAATCAGTTTTCTTCGGCCCGTCAAAGTTACGCCTAGTCGGAAAGTCTTCCGGAACTTTTCAAAAGCCCATCTCGTTATCCGATTCATATTTTATTCAATCGCTGAAGACGGTGTTCTTCAAGATGACGTATTCAAATTCGTGGAGATCCTTTTCGAGTAAACTTGAGTGTACCCGTATCGTCGGCGGTCGGAAAAGTACACTTTAAAACTTAAATGGTGCAAAATTAAGTGTGGATTCATTAAAGCATCGCGTTAGAGTTAAATAATTGGGTTACAGCTAATTTCCCGCACGGCTAATACGAACTACTCGTAGAACTACGCTTTCGACCCTTTGCATCGTCAGGATTAAATTTTCTGTTAAATTAATTAATTGCATTCAATTGCTAGGACGGCCCTAATTGAAGCTTCTCAGAATCGTTATCGACGTTCGAGCTCTAAATAAGTATTATTTTGAGATGCTTTACTTTTGGTATCGCCAGATGTTAGCAGACGAAAATTTTATGGCTCCGTAGTTTGTGTACATTTGAAAATCTGTTTTGGAAGTGAACGCTATACGTTTATATGAGTGAAAACTGAATTCCAGAATATTAAATTCCTGACATCTGATCAAATTTATTTAAATAAACCGTTCAAATTTAATTCGAGAACAAAATAAAATACATATAAGTTTTGAAATGCTTCCGATTTTTCTTCGAGAAATACCATTGTATTATTACCCACATACGGTCAAGGTTCACCATTGTTGCTCGCACAAACGAAATGTTCGACCTTAAGCCCCTCTAAAGTAGCATTAGCGTAAAAAAGCAAGGGTTAAGGACACTGCGCAGGAGACGGCGCCGATATTTCGGTCCTTCTATTTTAGATATGCCGTTTTGTTTGCTCCTTCGGGACTATTCCACGAAAGCGTTTCCGCTCTTTGTCTTGCGGCTATTATGGGACTTGCGTGAGCTTGCGCCATATAAGCGTGCTGTAAAATTTTCAGGAATTCTCAGCGACGAGCACGCATCACATGATGAATTGCGAGCGAACAAAAGCACCCTAGTTTGTTAGTAAAATGCTCTGAAGCACTCGGTTGCTATTGGGTAAGGGATGGTTTCAATATTCAGCTGCTAGATAGTGACTTTTCTCTTATCACCACACGATAGCTCTTTCTAGATAAAAAATCTGAATTTCTAATTTTATCTGATTGTGAGATGTTTTATTCAAAAGTGGATGTTGTTAAGGTCGATAGTTAAAAAATTGAATTTCGCAGAATTTTTCTGAGTCACATTTTTGTAATACTCATATGGTTCATGTTATACATATATCGACCCCTACTCTGTGCAAACGCGGTTCGAACTTATCTCTTGAAGAAAAGTGACACGGAATAAATGACTATCATCATTCTCCCAAACATGCAATGTATGGCATCAGCAAATATTTTGAAATTTTCTTCTCCGCAGCACCGAACCGTAAAATATACCGGAGATAACATATATGGTGCTTTTTGAACTGCGAACACCTGAACTCTTTGGTTTTCGGAGCTGGTGGCGTTTTCATTAGTTAAGTGCTCAAATTCGTAACTCGGCTTCCAATCGATACTGAATATGTTTCGACGTCAAAATATAATTAACTCATATGAAAGTTCCAAGTTTTCGTGTGTTCTGTGATAGGTTTTTTTACGATACACTAACATTGTAGTTAAGAAATATCCATTCATTTTCACATTATCGTTCGAAAAGTTCGTGATGGCGATTCAATCTGTTCAGTCATCATTGTATGAGGTTTCAGTATAACCACTTCAAATATATTATTACTAGTTTTGATGGAAAAAAAAACTTTTGATCTTACGGTTGTCAGAAAGTCGAACGCGTCGCGTGTGGGCTTTATTTACTTTTGCATACGAAGCGTGAATATAACACATACATTCGTTGCTTGACCAACGTGTGGGAAGACTTTGAAAAATCTATATTTTGAAATGTGTGGCGCTTATTGTTTGCGAACATTTCGTCGTTACATGTTATAATATAAACATTTATATATTCACTACGGTACGAATTTCGAATTCCGCCTACGTGTCGTTTTTGGGCTAATCTGGTGTTCGTTTCGCCCACAATTTAGAAAAATATAATATTAGCAATCGATATGCTACCAATTATAATTTTTAAAACGTTAAGCTAAGAGTTTTGTATTATTTTCGCATATTTTTCGTTCGGAAATTCGTGCAAACCTTACGGAAGTTAATACAGATGCTCTACTGTGGTCGTTAGAATGTAATAAAACGTTATGTGTTGTAAATATGCAAACTGGGACTAAAGCGATTTTATATTGCGATATCTCATCGTCTCGGAACGTAGGAGTTTTAAATGTTAATCACCATGAACTTAATGAGGATTAGATACAAATTACTTATATTTCTGATCGAATGCGATAAATATGACCGTCACCGAAAAAAAGTCGAATCATATTTACAACAAAACTACGTTCTCTCGTATTATGCACTTTTTATGACTATCGCTATTAAATTATTTTAAAACCCGAACCGAATAATATAACCGAGATTAATGTCCAATTTTACCGTCTATCGGTAACATCTGCGCGTTGTGCAAAATGCAGATCGCGACTACGAGATTTGAAGTAATAGATACTGGGATTATTTATCGTCTGTGTCATTTCGACCAACACTTTTACGATCCATCTTCGTCGAATGGCGAACAAACAGCGTATGTTCGACAACGTAAGGATATCTACGACAGGAGCGTTTTGTTCCGGCAAATTCGTCCCAGTTCGAACTTATATAAAGGGCTCCATTGATTCGCTCGTGGATCGGGTAGCGTTTTGTTTCTGATTCAATCGAATTTCATTGTCGGTGTTAATATATTTTGTGAATTCAGTTATGTGGTTGGTTAACAAACTATGGATTTACATAATTGCAAGTTTCGCATATTGCCGCGCGATTCGGTGGCGTTTTGTATAAATTTATTGTGCACTTTGAATGGAGTTTGTTCGAAGTTCGACTCGATTCTAATTGCTTAGGAAACCGGTTAGTCTTCCGGCACAATTTCAATCAATACTACATCGTATCTAAATTTAGATTAAACTATTATAAATAAACTTATTATTAGTCTATTTACAAACTACGTACATAAAGTTCACGTTGCAAGCTTCGTAACAAAGTTCGATAAGCTCGATTTTAGCTTTGATCAAATATGTACACATTGTACTAGAAAAATTAAAAACATCTGGATTTGTTATAATCTGAATGGCATGTTATTTTCATGCTATTCTGTCGAATAATTTCGATTAAATCGCGTAAATATCACGTAAAAAATTCGAAATCAGTCGGCTGCATTTATTCGGAAAAATCTTTCGCATTTTCCTAGCGGCATTTGCCATTATATCGTGCGGATGATAGATAAGCGCGGAACCGACGCACAATATATAATATCTCACACACACGAATTTCCTATATATTATTTATAGGAGGTTTTCGTATCGGAACGAATATTTCAAGTGAACAGCGAGATATATTGCCGCATATCTCTATTTGTAATAACGGACAGAAGCGCGTTCGCGTTTTCGTACTACATACATTCAGTGCCTTCAATATATCACGGCGTATCGAAAAAATGGCGAAAATGAGCTAGTACGATCGAAACGTGCACAATTTTCTGCTTAGTGTACGTTCAAGTGTAATATTTATGATATTTTTTAAACAGCGAGAATTCGTAAGCAAATCTCGATATGCGTGTTTGTTTTCAACATGAACAAACGTGTGGGTTGTTTAATTTATATATCTTGTTTAATTCTCGGTATTATACAATATAATATAGTGCGTGTGGAGTCGCTCAGTAATGCGATTGGGGACTTAATTCAATTAGTTCCAGATAAGGGATTCTCACTAATCGAATGCGTCTGCTGTATGCACAATGCACTATATATCAGAAGATTGATCACCATTCGATGCGACTTGACTTTTTGTATCTTCTAAAAACCATTTGTTCAATCGATCGATTCGCCGAGAACATACAGTACAAACATAATTCGTTCCTGCGGGTTTGATTTTTGTTTTCGAAAGATTGATTCGTTCGAAATTTCGTTTATTTTAATTTTGGCACATTCTGAAAGTCGAATGTGACTTATTGATAATCGAATGAATCAATCGGTGTGCATGACTGGCGCTTTTACGATTTGCATAAATCAAGAACGATACGATCTTTACAGACGCGTTTTTACGTTTCGAATGTGTCGCTTTTTAGTCGGATGTTTAATTTGTGATTTGTTCGAGTTGAATAGTAAATCAAGTTTCCTCAGTGTTGGGTTGTGTTTGTGGTTTCGTATAAAAGTTATCGGGTAAATGTATGTAATATCATATATACAAATCTAATCAAATATATCGAAGTTTTCGTAACAAAAATCAAAGTTACGCATCTCTTGTTACACAAACTCGGGCAACCCCTCCAAATTGAGTCTTGTCAACTTTTTCTTTATTCCATCAATCGATATTATTTTACGGTCGTTCACCCCGCGATGTGAAAAAATGAGTATTCCAGAGGTGAAATATTTCGAGTGCGTACCTTTGTTGTATCTATCAAACTGTGAACATAATTTTAAATAAGCGATAAGCAAGTGAAAAAAATGTACGAGTCTCGTTTTTTATAGGGGCGCAATAAAATGTGAAATTTATTATTTTCATTCGTGTCATTCAAACACTCCCCTTTTGTACATCCACCCCCGTTTTTGTTTTCGACGATATTTATTTTCTTTTGTTTTATATTTCTATTTTTGGACGAAGTTACCTATTTTATCGTGGAATGTGTCAATAACTTGTCAATGGATTGGATTGGCGAAATTTCACGACGACCCGAATTTAGTGCGAAATTCTGGGTGTCGTCGGTCAATATGCTCCGTATATAGGTATATATTTCATTTCTGTTTTTACACCGAAATTATAAAAATATTTTGTGCAAATTGTACTCATCTATGTATATTAAAAATAACATTGAACACGAATTCAATTATGTCGTTCTTGTACGTTTCAAACCTTTGTCAACATAACTAGCCCACAAATCCTGCATTATATCCTACCAGAGTGCGTACATTTCGAGTACCTAAAGGGCTTCGATTCAATTAATGCGGTGGTTTTCGAGTGCGACTGGGAAATGCTTTCAGCCCAGGTAAAGGTGAAGTAGGGTTGTACTATATGATTAAGAGCAGCCATCATTATCGAAAATCAATCCCCATTTTTTCAGATCAAAGCCAACCGAACACAAAAGCTCGTTCTTATCAATCATCCCATAAATCTAATCACACGTAATATATTAATTATTTCTGAAAGGGTGCACGATTCGAACGGCACACAGTCCATAATGAATAACGACCTGTCAAAATTTAACTTTTTCACGATCCGTCCGGCCGCGGAGTCGTTTGCGCGAAAAACAAGCGACGCCAACATAAATCATCGTGTTTACGACGCAAAAGTACAGAGCTTTCGACCGGAAGAAACAAACAGTGTCGATTGGCAAAACATCGAGGCGGTTCCTTTTCGGAAACCCTCGTGTGTTGTGTGTGTGTGCGATGTTCGGCTTTATATGGGGGCGGTGCTTTGTGTAGAAATTTGCCCACTGTGTTCGAATTTGTGTTTTAGAAACAGATTTGTGTGTTGGAATTTATCGCCGAAGCTTTCGATGGGTCTGCAAAAGAAGAATGTAATTTGAAGCTTATTCGGAAATTGTATGTTTAAATGCGAGTGCATTTTAATTGTTTTTGACGGGTCAGAGTTTCGTATGTTTTGAAAATTTGCGAAATGTTTTTCGTCTGTGTATCGAAATGTAAATATTTTCATAAATGTGAAATTTTAACCTGAGAAATGTACCTGAATGCCAGATCTGAAATTTGTAAATATCCAGCATTGTATCGCGAAGCTGAATATCAAATTGTGTATATAGGGAGTTCTATTATATTATAATTTCACGAAAGGTGTGTAGAAAATTACTCTTCGAAACCCGACCCTTTTTGAAAGTGCGTAAACACTGCGAAACAATTTTTTAATTTCGTATTTTGAATTCAGTTTCTCGGTTACCGTTTGCGTTCGTGTCAGCTAATTAATCTTCATTAATTTGACGCATTTGAGTCCGTCATGGAATAACTCACCCATAAAATCGATAAACGACGTTTAATTGAAAATTAACAAGCGCATAAACGCTCAAGATGATATTCATCAAAATTATTCGTACATGAGGTTTATTATAATAATATTTGCAATATCGAAATTCCCAATTTTAATCATACCACAATTTAGACGCGTAACAATTCCGCTACTACGCTTTTACTACTGAAAATAAACATACATAGATTCTCTAATTGAATTTATATTAACAAATTTTATTACGTGCTTATTGAATAGCGAACATAACTAAATCTCTTTTTATACGGGGATACGTTCCAAGGAATTGCCGTGAAAATGAAAGGTGACCATATAAAAATTGAAAATAAGTTCCATCAGTATATTTAGATGGTACTTTTATCTAAATATATTATTTTCATTTAATAACCATATTTGAATACTGGCCTGGTCGGGATCTCACCATTGCGGTATAATGATACAATTTTTTTTATACCGTGTTAAAAGAACGGTATAAAAAAATAAACCGTTCGTTTTCGAAACTATTCAAAGAGAGTTTCGGGTGTATTTATTTCAACAGCAACAAAAAAAAAACAATTCATAAAGTCTTATTCAAAATTGTATACTATCAAATAGCACGTGCCCAGTTTAACGAGCCGGATCTACGCGGGGGGGGATCAGAATCATTGTTCCCCAGAAATTTTCGAACGGCCTCCTGTTTCGGTCCACTCTGAACCGGACAAAAGGACAGAAACAAACACACAGTCCCTATATAGGGTTCCACGTGGGAACGGTTCAGTCGTTCCACTCAGGATGGTAATCTCGAGGGGCTTCCCGTTGGTCTTTCGTCGGAGAGCTCGCCAGATAGCAATTTATCGTCGCGGCTTTTGTTGTCGACGCTCGGATACCCATATATCATTTTTATTCGAATTTATCCGCCATTCGGCTTAATTGCTGTGGGATGCGGGAGGTGTTCGTAGTTGTGCAAGGTTCGACTAATCGTTCTGCGGTGGAAAAAAGGCTGACTGATTTGACCGTTGGGATGTGGAGTTTTTGAATTGTGCGATTTTTGTTGTGTCATCTTTTGCAGTTATATTTTAAGTAGTATATAGGCCCGATGTTAATAACATCGGCTGTGGTTTTGTTAAGAAAGAGAAAACGATAAAATGTGAAAACCCGGTTGTGTGAACCCGAAATGTGTATCCGATTTGAATATTTAATATTTAATTAATAAAATCAAAATAGTTCATTTGTTACTTGTTTGTGACATTTGTTATATATATGTATATGTCTGATTGTTACATTCTTACGTTTAGGTATTTGTGATCCTGACATAGGTGATCACTTTTCAGTTTTTATCCATCTAAATGATAGCCGATATATGGTTTTTCGCTGTCTTCTTGAATGATAGAATATGTAAAGGAAGGTTGATCGATTCAAACACGCGTTCTGCACACACCAGTGTATCGATTGTAATTATTGTCACAATCAATACGCGGTACCAGAATCGCGCTTGTACTAAAATTTTCTTTTCATTTAAAAATAGCATCTGATCGAGTTATAAAATAATTAAAATAATACAGAAACTTTTTCAAATGCACAACCAATATATTTACAAAATTTCATTGTAATCAAATAAGCGATAAAGACATGCAAAACTCACAAACACACGCACACACACACATATTCATTTTATTTACATATATAAAATGGGATTTTTTATTCGGATTATATATCGGATTTGATTAGAGGATGGTTTGACTTTGCAGATTTTTTTGTACATGAAATGTTGCATGAAAATTGATTTGGTAGTATTCGCAATGAAGATTGACGGGGAATTTAATCAAAGAATGATTTGATAGTGGTTTTTTTTTTTGTTTAAGCCGGGAATTTTTATTCGAATTGCATACAGGACCTAATGAGAAGATAGTTTGACTTAGTAGATTTTTTTTTAATTATAAAAAGGATTTTATTGTATAAAATGATTTTGAGTTTTATGAATCATAAAATGATTAGCATACGTGTATACTAAAAATGATTTGTCGATATATACTAAAATATTTGACAATAAAAAAAAATCGTCGAAAATAGAGGGCCTGATAAAGTTTCTGTCCTTAGGTCTGTGATCAGGTTGTGGGGGTCATGTTGACCATCTCTCAGAAAAATGTGAAAATTATGGTTTGTTTTTGTGATAATCATCTTTCAGAAAATACAATATGTACAATAGATAAGTTGCTTATCTATAGTACAATTTCCGAAAGATTATTGTCTATAAAAACCTTAATTTTTATGTTTTTTTAAGAAATAGTCAACTACAAGTGCATGGTCCATCACTGGTGTCCTTACCTATTTATTATATTCCGAATAATATTAATTTAATAAGTTCAAATTTTTTTTTTTTAGAAAAAAAAACACGATTTACAACAAAATGCCGAAAATTATGAACAATTACAATTATTTTCCTTCCTATAAACATCAGATATTCAAATCATAGTTTTATTCTTAATTTTCAATATATTTTCCCGGCATTCTACTCAGTTTTATATTAATTTCGCTGATCATCGGTGCTAAAGTGATAGTAGGTCGGCATGCTGAACAATGAAAAAAGAATTTGCACGACTTCCGGAACCGTCTTTCGAACCTTCAATCCACTACATATAGTTCAACATAGTATATTTCTTTTTCAGGTCAACGGAAGAAGTATTTATACACATTTTTATCTCGTTTTTACCTTTTTCTATATCATAACTCTTAATATCTCTTGCATTAACTGTTACAGACCCATAATCGCGAATTTCTCATTTGCGGTTTTCCGCTTCATTTTCCTTATAATTAGAAGCTATATCTTTCCTACTGATAGTTATGTCCACGTAACGGTTAAATAATGAAATGCCAGTTTAGTTTAGAATCTTTTGATGAAACAGTTTTAACTGTTCCATTTATATTTTTTGAATCAGATTTATTTAAATCGTTCTGAAATAAGTGATTATTTCATTAACGCATTAGAATAATTCGTTCAGATTAAAAAAAAACTAGACCCAATTGGCGTCGATTGAAGATCTTAACACAGTTCATGTTTCAAAAGTACAATTGTCCCGTTCTTCGAACGTCAATGGGACATCCAACGGATGAGACGTTCCGTTCGCCCACAGATTCTTCGAGTTCGGCGAAATCGTCGTCTCTTTCTCCACGTGCATCATCAGCATCGGCTTTCTGTGCCACTTCCACGGAGCGATTTCAATGCCGGAACTGTTATGGGTTACAATGACCTTGCGCGCGTGCTTGCGGCCAACTCAACAAGTGTGAAAATCGCCTTTCGCGAAATGAATGCCACGAACAAACGGGGAACAATTTTACGTGCTTCGATAAGATTTTTTCAATGAACGGGTTGGATATGTTGAATTTTTTTTAACTGAGGCAAATATCGATGTAAATACCTTTTGATTAATGCATATTCAGATTGGACAAAGGCCGTTTTCTTCATTGTAGAAGCGTATAAAAGACAACGGTCCAGATGCGAAAGAAAGCCGGTGACTCGAACTGTCTTCTCGACCGACTGCCCACGACAGAACTGTTGCGAATTCGTCTACGTGTCCCTATTGTATGGAATAAATGTAAATATTACGAAAAAGTACATTTGAAGTGTGAACTTTTCGAAAATCGAGCGCGCGTTGCGGATCGTTACAGTTTTCGCGGATCTCGGGCCAAATCCGCGACGATTTCACTTCAAGGCTGTCGCGGGTATTGTAGGCGAAAAGCGGTTCAATGGGGAGCCAAGAAAAGAAATGCGATGAAAAAATTTGAAATACGAAAAAAAATAGCGCGAGAAAGGTCGAGTTTGCGCATCCGCCTGATTGAGCGCGTCATTTTTTTTCACTTCGTTTCGCCGACCACTTACTTTCTACCGGATCTAGAAACGGTATTAGAGCCGATCTTCGACGCCGAATGAAATTTCAAACTTTCGTCCGTTGCCGCGGATTTTCGGAATTTTTGTTGAGTTTCAATCGCACTTATTATACAAAGTACGAAGGAAAATGGTGATATGCGAAAATGTTACCTTGAATATATTTTATTATATATTAATTTCAAATATTATTATTAAAATTATTTATTGAGAATTATATTTATTTATTTATCATTTAATACAGAATTACAAAAATAATACTGTGAAATAGTTTTCATTATTTTTTAAATTTATAGAGACATCTATTAGTCTTAATATAAACTATTTTTTTTAAATGTTTATGGCGAATTACGCTTCGGAATGATTCATTAGAATTCTTAAATTAATTTAAAACGCGAAAATTAGTGTAAGTATATTTTAAATAAACAAAAAAGGAGCAAAAACATGTTGGAGTTTACCCCTGGTGGGACTCGAACCCACAATCCCCGGCTTAGGAGGCCGATGCCTTATCCATTAGGCCACAGGGGCGGTGATGTCGTCGTTTCATATGATAAATCAAGTACATAAGTATATTTTAAATACAAACGATAACTGAAATCGATTTAAAAACATACAATATTTTGAAAAACTGATTATAATCCATTTTAAAATATTTTGATGCAATTTAATGAATCACAACTTTTTTGTTTGAAAAATTATTAAATTTTTCGTAAAATAACGTAAGTATGTAATATCAAATTATTAGACGCTTATTGAAATTGTAATAACATATGATTTGAATATCATGAAAATTTTTTATTTATTATTAAGGTTTCTAGACGTTTGCCCAAATGACACAAGCGCACACGATACTGGCACACACCGACAGTAGCGCATATAAAATTACACACTGAACGTAAAACAAAATCCACGAAAGTTTTCGATATAATATGATTAAAATAAATTATAAAACATTAATTGGATTATTCAACCATAATTTAGTCCTTCATTTGCTTAAAACGTGACGTGTGTTCTACTAACAATGGGTGTGTCTGTCAGTGTGCCAGTATCGTGTTAGTGTCATTTGAGCAAACGTCTGGTTACCAATAAAGCTACATTGGTCATTTATTTTATTATTGACACCAACTGTCAGTTGCACGTGTTTGACAGCTGTCAGTGGTTGCGAATTGTTATTGGTCCACAATTTTTTTATAGTCAAAATGGCACAGCGTCCTCCTTGTTGTGAATGTGGAGTTACAGCGCCTGCTTATCGTTGTCCTATTTGTTATAGTTTTTAGTAATTATCGTTTTAGTATTGTTTGTCATATGTATTTTTAGGTTATATCTAAAGTGTTTTGTGTTTTAGTTGTTCGGTGACTTGTTGTAAAGAACATAAAAGTAAAATATGCACATTGCCAGTTAAAGAAGACGTCACGCCTGATAATCAATATCAATTTCCAACAGAAGATACTGTAGAAATTGATAAGTTGGCCATGCTAAGTTTGTTTATTCTATTACGAATTATATTTCAGTATTTTATAAATGTTATCATATTATACTTTGTTTTTTTCAGAAGAGAACGAAGAATTAAAACAAATACTCAAAGATCCTCAGCTTCAGACAATGTTAAAAGACATCAACAATCACCCTAATCCAGGAAAAGCATTGAAGTTTTATATGCAGCAAAAAAATTTTTGTGATTTTACTGACGTAATTATGAAAATAATTCAACCAGATAAAAGTGGATCAGAAAACATCATAGAAGATATGTAAAATCAATTTTACCTGTAATCGATGTAATATATATATATATATGTATATAAATATAAATTATTTTCACGAAATCCGATACACATACCCTCTAAATTTATTTTATTTGACTCTAAACACGCATTAGTGAAATACCAGCTTTCCAGGATAACGTTAACCCTTGCCGAATTTACGTAAAAGTTAAATGTGGAAATTAGTACTGAGTTGGTAAGGTATAATTTCAAAATTCGTACCAGTGCATAAAATTAAACAAAAATTTATTTAAATCCTGAATTAATCATTTTATAACAAATAGAATAATCACTGAGAACATTTTCATTTCAAAGTGTCCTTTTTACAATCAGGATACATCTTTCTATGTTCATGTACACAAAGAAACAACATTGTCTTTGTTCCTCTTCTACTGTAATTAGATCATGGAAATCTTGCATCAACTTTACAGTTCTTTCAGTTGTATCATTCACTACTTTAATCAATGACGCAGTATTTTTGGCTTCCAAAAATGTGGCGTTTGTTTCCCATGAAGATGGACACTCGTGGAGAAAACCATAATTAATTTTGAGATGAGAATAAATCCTTACTCTTTATATGGATATAAAATCATCAATGTTTTTATCTGAAATTTAAAAAAATCAATAGATATGTAAATACTTAGGATATGTATTAATAATTTCTAATTTATTAATAAATTCACTATACAACGAACCGCTAGTTCTACATTTGACGGAATGTATCGTTTCTCAAAACGTGAAGGATGTTTTTTGTAACCATTTGTAACCATTTTTGCTTTCGTTTCTTGATTAACCTCCTCGTTAAATATTGACAAGACAACTATTTCATCAATTAAATACCATAAATGTTGGCTAAACTTCTGTAAGACTGTTTTTGAGATGGTTTTGTCAATATTTTCATATGCCTTCATCGATTTTAGGAAGCGCAGATCTTTGTAAAGAGCTTTTACTGCGGAAACACATTGGATCCATGGCTTAACATAAGATGTCACAATAAACAAGCACGCATCTTGCAGTGCTGCGTTCTCTTTCTTGGATAATTTCACCTGAGAGCTGAGTAGCGATATTTTTAGACAGTAAATTGCTCTCGCCATCCAACGAGCTTGGTGCATCGCACCTGGAGGTCTGATTTTCAATTTATATCGATCAACATCTAAAAATTAGAGAGCTTATAACCGTCTGGCCCGGGCGGTGCTTTTCAAACAGTGGCACATACAATTTAATGAAAAAAGTTTTTATTTTATTTTCTTCGTTTCTTTATTTTTAATACAAAAACTTAAATAAGTAATATGGCTTAGTGAAATAGGAAGTTATTTGACAAATTCAAATAATTTTATAGTTTTTTGTTAAAAAAAATTTATTTAGGCGCTATGTATTTTTTAATCGCAACCATCTTGCTCTTGCTTACAATCTGGGCAAGTCACTATTTTCAATTGTGTTCTATGCAAGATGCATATTATTTTTTTGCAAAAATTACAGTGAATTTTTGACTAACGGTCTTGATTTCTAGAACAAAAGCTGCATCTACTTCTGGCCAGATCTTGGGATATAGTTGGTAAAGTTGCCGGAGTGACATTTTCATCATTCATAGCTCTATCGTACAGTTCTAATCCATGTTGAATATGTCTGTGAAAGTGTTTCCTACTATTTTTTCGATGAAAAACATTGTCTTTTACCAACTCCATAGCTAATTCTTTGATAAAGAATTCTTTCTTCGACTGCGGTCATTTTTTCTCTATTCCGGATATTTATGAATCCAGATGATGTATGCGTTTAACGCAGCCATATCTATAAGCTCCATAAATATCCTAAACGGCCAACGTCTAGTCGCTCTTGCACAACTATATTGATAGGTCATTTTGTCCCCAGTGTCAACCCCTCCTTTAACGCATCGTAACGCTTGATGGTCGGTGACTATGGTGACTTCCGTCCCTTCGATGTAGCCTCGAAACTTGTTAACCGCTCATACAACGGCCAAAGCTTCTCTTTCTGTCGTTGAGTAGTTCCGTTCAGCTGATGACAGCAGGCGACTGGCATACTCTACCGGGTGCTCGTCTTCTCCCTCCCCTTGCATCAAAACTGCGCCGAGAGCATAATTGCTGGCATCTGTCTTGATCGAAAAGGGTTTCTCGACATTAGCCTACCGCAGTATGGGGGTTTTCACTTCCCAGTCAATACAAGGGAAAAATTATAAAATTACTACAATATCAAAATATGCAATAGATAATGAACAATCAACAATACAAAAGAATAAACAAAATTACAATACAATGAGTTACAAAAAATACAATAAAATGAATAAACATACAATACAATTTAAGATTCAATAAAAAGAAACAAAGAAAGTTATTTTTAGTGTTTCGCGTATTTTTATCTATTATGAAAATGAGTTGTTCGCTAAATCCGTTGATGGGTTGTTCGGTAAATTCGATTCCAGTTGTCAGGTTTTCTTCACCTGAATGTACAGTATTATCATCGACGTGAACAATCAACGATTCGTTGGATTCCGTGCGATTTAAATGTCTGGGTTCGTTTATATTTATTTCTACTCTACTAAGTGCGTCCGCGTTTGTATTCAATTTACCTTTTTTATAAGAAATTTCATATTCGAACTCCTCGAGTGTAGCTTCTTTCTCTTCGTCGTTTAAATGGTCCATTTTTACTAAATTCAATATATCGTTTACAGATTCATAATCGTTAGTGATGTGATAATTATTACATTCAATGTATTGATGGCAACTTTCTACCTTGACGGGTTGCTCTATTAAAAAAGTTAGAGTAGAATCTGTTTCATTTACTACTTCCACTAAACAAAAATAGTCTTTGCTTTTATAAATTCCGCCTTGTATAATAAGTTTTCCAACTTTTAATGTTGGTACGATAATATCTCCGTTCTCGATATCTACGGGGACTTTACATAATCGCGATGTTTTTGGTTGAATTTTATACGCGTCTGATCTATAATTTGGTTTGAATAAGAGCGGTATTTTTGCATTTGCAGTTTCTAGAAAATTCGAACTTAAATTCACATTACCACCTAGTTGTTTAAGTATATCGATACCAATTAGTCCATCAAAGTAGTTTAAATTTAAATAAAATAAATGTTATCGGTTCGTCATTCGCGAGATTTGGAATATAATCATAGGTAACTTTCTTATCTAAAACATGATTAGTAAACACCGTTGATATATTTATTGGGTTGATTTTTTTGATTTGATGTTCAAAAACGAGTTCGGGTTTTATGCAAGACGTACTGCTTCCAGTATCAATAAGAAATTTTAATGGTCGTCTTCCGGACGTGTCTACATTGTCTACATTCTACATTTTCTATGTAACCGACGGGTTCGTAGAGGCTCTAATCCGAAAATTTTGGTCGTCAATTTCATTAACGTATGAATCTAAATTTGTTTTGATTTTTGATTTATCATTTCTATTTATATTATATACTTGTGGATGAAGTATTCTCGTATTTCCGCTAGTGATTGTGATTTCCCGGCGTTTCGGGAATTCCCGAGAAACGAGAACTCCCGAATTTCCCGAAGTCGGGAAAAAAAAATTCGGGAATTCCCGAATTTTTCCCGCAGCTATCTCGTTTCCGCGTGGAGTGAAACGTTGTGTTAAAGCGGAACAGCATCAGTGGTTGGAGAATGAACACAAGAGTAGCTTCTATTCTTATACAAAATACAATGACAACCAGATTGCTTGTATTGCAGGGATACTCAACTCCGTTTATTGATGAATATTTCGTTGTATTAAAAATATCATACATTCATTTTTTTTGGAATATTTTAAATAATATACTGGAATAATACTGAAAATAAGCTTATTTATTTTATATAAATGTTTCACAAATAATACAAATAAAAACACAGTATACAACAAAACATAATGTTTATTTACAACAAATCAATTTCGGAACTTTTCGCTTCACTTTTCGGAACTTCAAAAGTTACATATTCCCAGAATGCTGCACCATAAAATATTTCAGCTTGTAACGTTGTGATTTTTTGCGAAGCCCGAAATACACTTTAATACCGTTACAACTTTGCTGTATAAAATGCAATTACGATTAAGTGCATATTTTAAAGGACGCGCAAAACAATGAATCCATTCAACAAAGGACCCGGTTCGACCATTAGATGACCGTAATAATCCCGCTAGGAAAAGATATTCGATTCCGTTATGTACATTTTGATGTATCGTGCAAAGGAGCCACTTAGTAATAAATCTAAGAGCGCCATAAATTTGGAACTTCGAGCTGCCGATACGATGGACCAATCGATACAATCGATTGCAAGTCTGTTCCGAAAAATGTTGATTGTCTTTTTATTTAACGATTTGACAACTAATATAACATATGATTTTAAAGATTGTCGATATCGAAAAAAAATGGAAAATATGTTTGTGTGAGTGAAATGACGTAAATTGATACATTTCGAAAATAAGTAAATTTTTCAACTGCGAAATCTAAACAGAGTTGAGCACACCTCACGCATCGAAAGTTTCTCGATGCACTCGATGCTCGTTCACCGATAACGTTCTCTCGCTCTAGCACATATATTTCGTCGCACAAAAGCAGGACAACTGCCACTGCTTCGGGAATTCCCGGGAATTCCCGAAACGGGAATTCCCGAAATTTCCCGAAATGATATTTCCCGAAATTCCCGGGAATTCCCGACTCGGGAATTCCCGAATCACAATCTCTAGGGAGGAGATTAAACTTTCATGCGCTACTTTTATAGCATACATACATCATTGGGTTTTTGGAGATTGCGTGTCGGGCGGGGGGGGAGGGTCATGAAAATTTGCTACTGCCTATATATTTAAGCTTTTGGTGTGCCTCAGAATTCTAAGAAGAGTTTTGGTGTGCCGTGGGTGAGAAAAGGTTGCGGAGCACTGGTTTAGACAAACGTCTGGTCACCATTGATTAAATGTTGGCACTTTCATTTAGTACTTTTCATGAGTTCTTATACATATAAATATAATTAAGTTTAATGAAGATTGTAAAGTGTCTTCGTGGTTCTAATATAAGAAGGATATGAGTATTTGTCGTTGGCTTCAATGATGAATAATGGCAATTCCCAATTCTATATAAAAGATTATATAGAATTGTGTATTGTTTTTATTTCAGCGTATCTCTGGATATTTTCAGATAATTTATATAGATAATATAGCTTATCTGAAACATTCAGGAGGTAGAGTACTTAAAAATACATATTCGCTATATTAACGAATTATTTCATTCGTATGCTTAATTTATAGCTGATTCATAACATTCGAGGGTCAAATTCACATGATGTTTAATATCAAATATTTAAAGTAAATTTTATGAAAAATGGTCATAAAAAAATTAACTTTCTAAATAAATATATATGTAAATAAAGGAACAATAAAAAACATAATGGAATAAAAAAGGTAAAAATAAGTGTGACAATTATTTATTAATTTGGTAGGCGATCAATTTCTTGAAAAATATTAAATTGAAAAAAAAAAATTATTCACCGATAAATATTTTAGTAAGAAAATAGTATTCTCCCTGTACAGTTTTATCGAATCACAAAACAATGTCTCGATAAATTGATAAATTACTTTATTTTTAAAGTGACTGTCAGAGTGCGTCGACGCTTGGCTGAAATCAAACAAATTATTACTCGTTTTTCAAGTGGGAAATTCGAAAAAACCAGCCATGGCGTTAGACCCCCTAACGGTAAACATTAACTCCATTATTATCATTATATCATTTTAATCATCATCTTCATTTTACAAATGTTGAAATTTGCAACACAAATAGGTACTTTTTTGTGAAGACATTCAAAGTTTTTTTTTTATATTCTAGATCACTTACATTTGGGGCGGAGGTTTGATCGCTTTCATGATCGTCTTGATGGTTTTCTTAACAATCTTGTTTATGAAATTCACCGAACTGAGCAAAGTCGTCAAAAGCATGCAAAAACATATGAACGAAAATAATAACCCCGCACCGGAATTCCACATCAGGCAAGTGCATAAAATGCATTATAATTTTTATTTCTTTCAGGTCATCCCAGGGTTGCCACCCCCTATAGGAGTTGCAATCAAGGGTACCAATAGGATAAAGGGTTGTGTTACAATTTTATTTTTTTATTTAAGGCGTCCAAATCAACTCAGACTAGGATCTGAGTCCGCCTACGCTAATCCTGAAAATCCACTAAGTGACGAAGTACAACGCAGAGGAATTTCTCCAACTCCTCAGAATCCAGCACAAAAGTAAATATTATATTATTTATGAAATATAATAAAATATATGAGGTGTTATTATCAATTCTATAGAATTTTAAAACAAGTACACGTTGATTCATCGGTTAAATACGCGTGAATTCCGGATCGGATTAATGATTCAAGATGATAGGAATGCGTAGAACTAAGAATTAGTTTTTGTTTGATTGTAAGTGATCGATGTGGTAAAATATTCAATTCGATCTGAAAAGAAAACCGTAAAAGGTTTCAAGGTTCACTGTTTTTGTTTGAATTCATATTTATTGTGAAATTGTTAAATTAATTCAAGTTTCTTTTAATTATAATTGACAGTAATTGTAATTGTTAATCGTTCAGAAAATCCGAAAATATATATAAATTCAATGCAAAATTTATCATGCACGTATTAAAATACTGCAATCTAATAAAACAAAACAAAAAACCTTTATCAAAAATTCCGGTCAATTTCATAATTTGAATTAGAATATAATCATTTTATCTCATTGGTTATAAACTGATAGTATCAATTGATTCATATTAATTTCTTAGAATTAATTGCGAAATGTAATCAAGTTTTTTTCGTAGATCAAATTTTGTTAAGTTTACTAAATAATAAAATTTACGATACGCCAACAATAACGATTGATACATAATTCCAAAGGCTTACCTTATCCGAATCGTATTTGTAAAATATCAAATAATATACGTACATATCATTTACAGCAGAAATCCCAATCCCATGCAGAATGACGATTACCATTTTGGAAGACAACCACAAAAATCATCTCTTTTGGGAGTTCCAGGAAAGAAAGAAGCTCCAAGACCTCCACCGAAGAATGTCCTTGGTCAAAATGATAATTATTTGAGTCCTAATTATTCCGAAGATCCTTTCAGGAAGACTTCTTACATGAACGATGATGTGTTCAGGAAAAATTCCCAAATGGGAAACGATGATTATAGTAAAAATAATCCTTCTAGGACTAAATCTAATTTGAATAATAATAATTTCTTCTATTAATTAAAAAAAAAACTGTAAGAAGTTCAAATCTAATATCATAGGATATTTCGTATTGTATATTAAAATTCATCATTCTAATAATATTTAGACTTTGAATTAATATTGTAATACGCAAAAAGCCTTGCAATCTACGTTTGATAAAAGATTATTTCATTAGATAAAGCTATACATATACATCATAAATTAGTCACTATTTAATATAAGAAACATTAATTGAATTACTGTGTTTAGGAAAAAAATGTGAGGTTTTCGTAAACTTATCAATTTATTAATATTAATAATTTAAAAATATTTCGTTTTTAAATTATTAATATTGAAGTAATGAGAAATTATCATTTTTTATATTCAATAATAGTTGAATTTATTATCATTTCAGTATTACTTAAATTATAATATTTTATAATGTATGAAAAGAAAAATTAATTTTAATTATTAAAAATAATTTATTACTTTGGGATCATTGATCGTGAAAAACTTAACAATAAAATAATATAACTATATTATTTGTACAAAAAATAATAGAAATAAAATATATTTATTTATAATTAGTTTTTTTTTATTGACGAGTCTTCAAAATCCTGGTCTGCGTCCATTGTTCGAGCAACGAGGACCTGGACAAGAATTAAATTTCGACGATTTAGGTACTCTGGATGTATTTCTTTCTCCAGAATTTAGTCTGCGTCCTCTTTGAGAATTTCTTCCGCCTTTAAACTTCGAAGAATCATATTCCTCTTCAGTATCACCAGTACCTAAATCGTACGATGCAGAGTTAGCCAATTTGTTGATTAAATCTCCGAACGCACGCTGTTGATCATAAAGATCAGAAGGATAACGATTTCCTTCATTGGAATTCAGTTTGGAAAAGTCGTAAAAGTTTCTGAAAGGCCTTCCATCTTGTCCAGCTTGCCATATGAATCTTCCCGATGATTCATCGTTAGGTTTGGAAGGTTTGAAGTTTTCCACGTACGAAGGACGACTGAATTCGTTCAACTTTTTGAAATATTGTTCGTAGTCAATGAGGTCGGTTTTCAGAATAGATTCGTGGTCACGTGTCGAAGAATGAGAAGAATCCACATTTTCAAAATTGTCATAGCCTCCAATGTATTTTAAAGGATTCAAATTTCCGGAAGAAACTGGAAGTTTAACATCAGGAATCGTTGGACGAAGCACAGACTTCACTCCTTTGCCCAGATCTGAGTATTTTGCGTAGTTTTGTGGATGGTAAACTTTCGCGGGCTTTTTTTGATGTTGACTAAAGTCTAATTCGCCTACATCTAAAGGAGATATTTTACCTTTATCAAATATGCCTACGCTAGCCAAAGATTCCTTAGAAAATCCATAACTTGGATCATAAAAATCCGGTTTATCATAATCGACAGCTACTTTCGATGTTGCAATTTCTAATTTCGTGTCGAATAAATCTCGATCCGAAGTCCTTCCGAATAGTTTAGAATCGTCTCTGTATTCACATTCTGTAAAAAAAACGTAGTTATACTATTTTCAATTTGTTAAAAAACCGTTGAATATGCAAAACAATGAAAGGTGAAAATCATTAAAAAAATTCGAAATCCATTCACCAGTTAGACAAGTTACTAATTATTCATCAATCAGAAAAACAACATAATTTGAATAAAAGAGCAAACTAATGTCATCTTCAAACTGTAAAAGCATCAGAGAAATCAAGCCTAAGTTTGTTGAACTTGAGCTGAAAGCGAAAAAAACTGAAAATGCAGCAAAACGACGTTCCAGGACCGGTCTGGTATTAGTACCGGTTAGGTAAACTCATTATTAGATAAACGATCGCGGAGAAATCACACGACATTGAACTTAAGCTCCTTTTGCTAGTTGATTGCCTTTCAATAAGTGAAAGTATATCCCGAGCTATTAGAGTTTGTTAGTACTCTCGAAGGAGTGTAATTTGCGTTGGGCATTGAGTTTTTGAATGTTAATGTATCGCAAATATTGATCGAAAGTGTTATATTTGTGTGTCTGGTTATGTTCAATGGTATAGATTTTTTTTATTGTTTTGAAAATGTTGTACAGACGTTGAAAATTTGTTAATACAAAATCTGCAAGAAATATTTTCAAAGTAAGGTATGCGATAAAATCTAATTTTTATGAAACAAATTTGAATGTAAAGAGAATTCGAATACATTGCAAAAGTTAGATTTATTCAAATCCGGTTTTTGTATAATATTTATGAAAAAATATGATACGTTTTAATAATATATCGAAGGATGTGAGACAAAGCTTGCAAATATTTTGAAAATTAATCAATAATCTGCAAGAAATTTATAATTATTGCAGGGAGTTGATTAATTATAATACAGATAGTCCTCGACTTATGACGGAGATACGTTCCTGAACTTGGGTCGTAAGTCGAATCCGTCGTAAGTGGAATCTGTATAATTTTTATGATTTCGGTAATTTTACTTACTTGTTATACAATAATGAAATAATAAATAAATAATATTTGAAAATTTTTCACTGCTTGGATCCATCATTTCAAATTTTTGTATTCTTTGATTAATTAAATTAAAAGCAGCAACCATTTCTTTCAATACGAATTTTTTGACGGTTCTAAATTCCTCTGTATTTATTTCTCACATCCCCCTGAGATTTATCATTCAATTTAAAAAAAAATGGTTAGTTAAAAAAAAATTATACCATTTTTTTTGGTCGTAAGTACGAACCGTTGTAAATCGAGGACTAACTGTATGTTATAATAAATTCATTTTATGGAAATATAAACGAAATTTTCATGATAAGATACTTATTGTTACACGTGATAATAAAAATTACACATGTTGCAATGTTATTTTTTGATAACAATCGATGATCAATAAAATATTAACTAAACAAATAAAAAAACAAAGAAATAAATAAATAAGAGCTACGACTACAATTGTGCTTAATAACTTTTTTAAAGATACAGAATTTACTCACTTTTATGTTTTTCAAAGATTTCCTGACAATTTAAAGTGTTCAGAAACCCTATCAGCAATCCGAAAATTAAAAATGTAAGATTTATCTGTAATAGAATAAATTTTTATTAAATAGGGAAATTCTAGATTAAATCAATATATTTTAATACATAATAGAACAATTTAATCTTTTAAAAAAATTTATGAAACAAATACTCAAACGCATGTGCCATTATCTCACTAAGAAAAATTAAAAAATCTCAATAAAATAAATATTCAAAATGATTAAATTATTTGAAAAGATTATGAAAAATGATTTGTATAGTACTGACAAACTGATGCATTTTGAAATGATGTGTTTGAGCTTAGCAACCTCTACAGCTTGGAATGGTTGTTGTCGGTCGAAGGAAACTAACTTACTATCAACATCAATATTAGCAGTGATCGTATTTAAACACCACCTCCATAAGTGATGCTAGAATCGTGGCTCTCTAGTTTCTTGATCCCGTGTAGGATGTTGCACTGCAAGAAAGCTCGCATTTGACTCCCGTCTAGTAAATACAATATAAATGCATGCAGAGAATGCTACATGCATTCATGCCAATCAACTTTCTGTTTCATTGATATTTGTGCAATTAATAACTGGACCTTTTACTTAGTGGTTGATTTGAATGAAAATATTAAGGTGCCATTGAATAAAAAAGGTATTGGCAGTATAATTTTTAATTAAAAATAAAATTATTCAGAAATTTCGACATATTAGTGCGGATTTTTTTACTGTTTACTAATATTTTGCTAATGATGATGATGATGATGATTATAATTAAAAACTCGTTCGAAGAAAGTTAAATAAAACAATCATATTTTAATATTTCATACAAAGTTTATTAAGATACAATACTGAAAAATTACATTATATTCCAATTACATTTTGTATAAAACTATCAGTAATAATTTTATTGTTAATATTATCTGGTTGTGAACATATTTTATCAATTATGTCATTGAGAAAATTATTACCATTAGAATTGGTATTTTCAATTGAATCTGTATGAGACAAGTCAATACTGATTGAAGGTGAAGTGTTAACACTTATTGTACTAGACTGATTATGTTGTGAAGAATCATTGTTGTTTTCAGAATTTAAATCACAATCATCTAATGTGAATTTGGGAAAGCGAGAAACTCGTATTTTATCGGGTATGGCAGTTTCCTTTTCATATTTCGAATCACTTTGAATGTCTACAAAATCAGATTTAGTTAAGCTTTCAGAAGAATTTTCACTTTGAACTGATGAACAAATATCCTCAATAATATCTGATTCTAATTTTTTAAGATTGTCATTTTCAATATTTGTATTGAAATCACAGGTATTGAATAATTCTTCATCAGCACATTTTGGAATGCAAGGAATATCATTGTTGTCATTAAATGAATTTGAAGAATTTTTGTAGGAAAATAAATTTGGGCCAGAACTATTTTGATGTGATGTTTGGCAAATCTTTGAAACCTTTAAAGAGTCATCGTTTGATTTGATTTCAAAATTTTCAAACAACGATAAATCAAATTCTATGTCAAAGTCATTAAATTGTTGCGTGCTGTCAGAATCTGTTGCAATTGGGGAATATTCTAAATCTTCATAACCAAATGGATAACTGCATGATCTATTACTGCATAAACGAACGCGTTCATCATGATTTATGTTGAAAAATCGGAGACTTGAAGTTTTTCCAATTTTATCACATGCAGGACATTTAGACAAGTTCACCTAAAAATAAAGCATGATTATAGCAAAAAATATAAAATGAAAACTGAAAAGAGATTTTCATCGGAATACACACCTGCTTTGCCATATTTATTAAGATAATTAGAGAAATCGAGCCAATTATATGCCACTTTTAAAGTTACTCAATACCAATTTTAAAAATTAAAACATTTTCTTTTCATTTCAATTAGTATTTAAATGTTTACTATAAATTGCATAAATTTATTTAATTCAAGCCGATAATTGAAAATGAAAACTAGAGAAAACAAATCACCGCGTAAAGAAACGTCAAACGCACACTTCTGTCAAAATCTACTTTTTAGGTTATATGTTCATTATACGGAAAACTTAAACCCTCATTATTACATGTATGTAGTTTATATAATGCTCTCTGCAAGACGAAACCTTTTTGTATCATCAATTTAAACTGTTATTTAGGGCTTTGAACCGTATCTTTTTCGGTTACGGTTCAATAAAAAATACGTTTAGGTTCGGTTTCCGGTTCATTTCCGATTTTCGTTCCGGCGAAATTTTCGGTTTTAAGTGGTTTTTGGTCACGGCTCAGTTCCAATTCGAAGCCCTGTTATTATTATTATTATACATATTCCATATCTACATATATAAAAATGGATGTTTATTTGTTATCGTTTCACTCTAACATCTTTCAATCGATCACTATGAAAATTGGCATGTATGTATATTTTTTTGTGTAGAAGGTTTTTGTGCTATCCTTTTTGTTGCAGCTCCCCACCAGATGGGGCTGCAGCATATCAACTTCTGTACCGTCCAACCAATCACCTTGAAAATTTTCATATACAGTAATCCCCCCTATAACGTCCCCCCCCCCTATAACAACCTCCCCCCCCTAATGTTACGTTTATACACGTACATGCACCTATACTCATTCGCAGTTTGACAGTGGTCGTACGAAACTTATTGTTCAGGTATCGAAGCAGTATTATTAGAATATTCAACACCACGATCAACGTTGGTACGCTTCATGGGTAATGAACAACACTCAAGGGCAATAAGTGATTTTTACATGTATTTTTTGTGGAGACTTCATTTTCGTTTTTTTCAAGCTATTATAATACAGAATGGCAAGACAACGTCTGCTGGGTTCAGCTAGTTCTACATAAAATAAATGGAAAACAATCAGAGAGAGCAAGAAATACAAAATTAATTAATTAAAATTAAAAAAATATGTAAGTAGTTATATATGAAAATGATAAATAAGACGATTTTTATTGATACATATTTAAACAAGATACAAAAAACGTTAAATAAATAATTGCGCAATTATTACAAATTAGTAAATAGGCCCGATGTTAATAACATCGGCTGTGGATTTGTTAAGAAACGGAAAACGATAAAATGTGAAAACCCGATTGTGTGAACCCGATTTCAATATTTAATATTTAATTAATAAAATCAAAATAGTTTATTTGTTATTTGTTCGTGACATATAGGCAAAGCCAGAAGTTAGTAGATTATAAGCATCCTATTATAAACGTTAACTGAATACGCATAAAGACCACATTAGAATATCTAAAGCCTCGATTGTCATCCAAACAGACACAAATCTGTGATTATATATAGGGGACTTGGTCACGAAACGAACTGTTAAAACACGAATTATCAATCGCAATCACCACTGAACGATCTTTGAGCCGGCGAGTTAACTCCGACGGTAGTTTGGCTTCGAAGGGCGACTTGCACAAACGTACATAATTCCGAAATGGCGACGAAAGCCGTGTGCGTATTGAAGGGCGACATCTCCGGGACCGTCTACTTCGAGCAGGAGGTACACCACGCCATTGTTCGCCGTACGTAACGCGTATGTGCGCGACATTGACGATTTTCGCTAATTGTCGCCGATTAATCGAGTCGTTATGGCGGTGCGATTTCTAGTCACAGTTTTGCGAAACCGGTTGTAGGACTTTTCGCTGGTTCGGCGTTGATTCTGATGGTGGTGTAGGTCCTTTTTTTAATGCAGCGTGTTTGGAAGTTGAATACGGTAGTTCGCTGTTTGCATACTAATCTTTATATCCTTATAAATTGGTGTATGGAAAAGTTTGTGTAGGTTTTGTATGAAATATAATATTATATGAAAATATTATTATTATTATCTTATTCCACTTTTGAAAATATACGATCAATTATAGATTGAATATCACGTAAATGTTATGTTGGTTGTTATAATGTGTTTTATTTTGCGTTTATCTGCAATTTTCATATTAATTTTTGTATCCTTAAAAGTTGGTGTATGGAATAGTTTGTGCAGGTTTTGAATTGAAATATTTTCATATAAAAATCGTCGGACTTATTCCACTTTTGAAAATATACGATCAATTATAGATTGATTATCGCGTAAATATTTTAATGTGTTTTATTTTTCGTTTATCTGCAATTTTCCTAATTGCTCTATGGTAAGTAAATCGATATTAAGATTTAAAACATAGTGAAATAAACCATTATATTTTTTTAAGTCTTTTATTAACTGATTTGATAAGATTTATTTTTAATTGAAGCAATCTGTTTAACTATGTGTTATCTGTTAGCACTCGAGAGGTTTTATTGTGTCTGTAATGTGTAGAAGTTTATCACCGATTTTTTGTTATTTATAAATTGCCTGTAAACCAAAGTGTAAATTTATCAGTATTATTTTATAAAACCACCTTGTCATTCTTACCACATAATTGATTCAAGTTTTTATTCAACAGTCTCTGACCTTTACACATGGAAAATCAATGCACATTTACGATTCGTATTTTTTTTTCTGAATAATATTTGGTTTATAATTTTTTTACGTGACCACACGATAACCTCTGAAATCAACATTATCCCCTACATTGACTATTAAACACATTGTATTATTTTGTAGTTAAAATTATTAATTGCAAATTAAATTTTAGGCCGCTGGAAAACCTGTCGCTGTAACTGGAGACATCGTCGGACTCAAAAAAGTAACATTTATATACATTTGGAAAAATTGAACTTTATTTATTCAATCTATTAAATAATTTTCAGGGCAATCACGGATTTCACATTCATGAGTTCGGAGATAATACAAACGGGTGCACTTCAGCCGGACCACATTTCAACCCTTTTAAAAAAGATCACGGAGCACCTGACGCTGCTGTACGTCATGTAGGAGATCTCGGCAACATTGTAGCATCGGAAGATAATGGAACTACTTCTGTCAATATGAAGGATAATTTGATATCTCTCCAGGTAAGTTGATAGAATACAATTATCAAAATTTATCAATAATTCGCTCGTATTAATACATTTTATATCATTTTTTCAGGGTGACATGAGTATCATTGGACGTACGTTGGTTGTTCACGCCGATCCTGACGATCTCGGCGTCGGTGGTCACGAATTGAGCAAAACTACTGGAAATGCAGGAGCTCGTATCGCTTGCGGTGTTATTGGATTTCGCCAACAATAAAATCAATTCCAATCTTTAAATTCCACACGGAGTCTCGGTTTGCATTAAACTCCCTAAATATATGTGACACTATTGATTAGTGGTTTCTGAAATATTGTATGTAATCTCTTTCAAATTTTGTGAAATTATAAAAACCTATATTTCTATAGCAATATTGAATATAATTATTTGAAATAAGATGCATTTTATTGAATTTTGGTTTTGTATAAATACCCATTTGCAAAAGGATCGTGTTTATGAAGGAGGCAAAATAAGAATCCAAAATTGTATAATATAATGTAATAAAATCTTTATATTGAACAATACAATAAGATTCAAAAAGCATACAAATTTCATAAATTAAATCAGGTAAATCGATGCGTTTGTTAGCTAGGTATAAATAAATTAGTCAGGTGACATGCAAATTGCATACAATCGTCATAACGAGAAAAACGTTAAAGTTAGTGGCCATGTTTTCGAATTGTACAACTGAAAACGATCAGTTTTCATCGGAATGGTGAAATTTGTTTCTACTCGGTATAAAAATTATAAAAATATATGTAAAACTTCAATAAATAAAAAATTATGTAAATAAATACATATGTGCAATAAATAACTATATTTGGTGATCGATTCAAGCGATACGTGATATTTCATCATTTTTTTGCTAAAAAAAAAAGTAAATCTCACAATTGTCAAAAAATTTAACTTTTACTAAACAAACAACAAAATATTTAGCAAAAATAACTCTCATGATAACCTACGCCTATTCCTCGGAAAGCTATTCCTATTATCGTATTCTAACGGCGCAAAGTTCTGCACTCGGATAGGTTTATTTCCTCTAATCATCATAGTGACGAAAGCGAAACCCGCCGAAGTACACCTCGAAAGAAAATTCAACACTCCGAAAAACATCGGCGTAGACTTTTCTATGAAAATCGACGCTTCGCGCATAAACTTCAACGTAAAATTTCCAAGAAATTCTATAACTTTAAAAGCACCGACTACAGAAGCGGCGATGACTACCAATATGAACCTCAGGGCGTTAACGAACGTCTCGGCGTCTATTTTGATTTGTAAATCTTCGGAGCGCAAGCGAGACTTGTTGAGATTCGACCCGGCGTCGAGGGAAGGGAAGGTTTTGCTGGGAAGATACCGCAGCCTGTTCAGGTCGTAGATGACCTGGTCGTGTTCTAAAGAGACGTTGGCGATTTGGAACCAGTAACAACCTAAAGGGGCGTCGTCGATTCTGGCCAACACGCACGGAGGAGGTCCAGGTTCGTACGACGATAAAGTTGCGGGGCTGACGATTCGGAGTTGATCGTCGAGGAAGACCAAGTTTTTGATCAGCTCGTCTTCTTCGGGAGGAAGGAGAACGGCCGCTGAGTAGTGCGGGCGATGGTTTCCTATGGGGGACGCAGTGCCGGTGAGTCTGCGTTCCACGTAGAAGCCTTCGAAGGCTCGCCCCTCGAGCTGGCCGGCGGCCGCTTCGACGGTCCGCAAAACCGGAGTGCGAACCATGCTTTTTTTGGGGCTCACTTTGACATATGTCAAAATGATGCACTTCCGAACATCTGGACGTCGAACGTCACGGACTTCGAACTCGTATTAGGGAGAGGTCTTTCGAGTGCTAGTGTGTTCAATTAATGTACCGCATTATCGCCTTTATAAATATTTGATTTAAGATAAAAAATTGTGTCTTTGAAATGAAAGATCATTTTATATTTGTGTTGTACAAATATGTTCTTAAACGTCGCTTGTATATGAATTTTGATAGCATAATATTGTAGATTTACGGAAGCGGCGAAACGATCGTTTCTAATTTTAAATAACATCTGATATAGAGTTGCCACATTTGCAAAAACGGAAACTTTCATTTTTTTTTCAAGTCTATTTATGTTTCGAAACGATCGACGAAAATATCAAATTGCAAAATATCCTAATTTCAATTACGATATAATTTTATAATACAATAATCTATATCTATATACATAAAAATGGATGTTTGTTTGTTTGTCGGTAGTATACAGTCTTTTCACTCCAACACCGTTGGACCGATCACCATGAAAATTGGCATTTATATGTAATTTTGTCGAGAATGCTGTTGTATTATTAAAATATTATATATGGTCAATATGGTGACCATATTTCCCAAAACTCAAAACGGGACAGTCCGCCAAAAAATGTTTTTTCCAATAATAATATACGACAATTTGCGGCCTGCATTAGGCGGCCCCGTACACACATGCGATTTGTAGTCGCGGCGATTGTTTTGTGACAATGGAGGATTCTCAGATTTTTTTGAGAATCCATCGATCCGTTCATTGTTACCAAACAATCGCGTTCGACCAAATCGCCAGTGGGCGCCTGGCCTTATGGTGTTGTTTTAACGATTTTCAATTAAAAAAATAATTTGATTAAAAATTTAAATTTAAAGTCTCGAGCAACGTCGAGTGCTACCGCTGATTTAATACAAATTCTGACAAACCCGTTTAAAATTCTGATAAAAACATACCGTGTTTCCCCGAAAATAAGACCCGGTCTTATAATAATTTTTAGATTAGGTCTTATAGTAAAACCATTTAAAATTTTTTTTTTATATAATTAAAAAATTTTTGCAATGAAAAAATATAATGATAAAGTACATACAATATACAAAAAAAACATTTTTAAAATAATTGTGATATTATTATTGTTTTTTAATTAATAATATTTATGGCTTATGATAGAGAAGTGTTAAAGAAGCGAAGTTTATATATATGTAGTTCCTAGACAGCTACTTTGTCTAAATTTATCACCTTATCTTTAGGTCACTTCTCAAAATTCGAGCAAAATCCAAATATGGCTCATTTGACGCTAAATTTAAAATAATGCTAAATTTAAACACAGACGCATTTCGCCACACCTTCATACAACGCCGATGCGACATATTTTATCACTAGGTCTTACAATCTGGAAAATGCGCCATTTAAATTCCGACCATTCAAAAACTAGCCATAATTCAAATTCGAAAATCCTCTCGAACGCATCGTTTTTCACAAAACGAACGTACCGCCTTCGAATCGAATGTCGAAACTCCGCCGACGCCCGACCGGATCCGAAATCGAAAAATTGGGAAACCCGAGGAAAGGCGACGGGCCGGTGTTGCCACCCTCGCTCGGAAGCCGGAGCCTCCGTCGCGGCCGCGGACGCGCGCACAAAGGGAAAGCGGAGCGCAGCACCCCGGGGGCGGAGGCGCAGCGAGCGTCCGCGGCGGCGTCTGCCAGCGGCGCCTTCTCGGCGGGACCGTGTCGACGGGCGATGGGCGTCAGCGCGCGCGGCGCCCCCGCGCCGGGTGTCGCGCGCCCCCAGCGCGCCCTCTGACCGCCCTCCCCGAGCCCCCGCGCCCCGACCTGGAGGAGCGCCGCTCGCCGCCCCACAAGAGGAGCAGACTCCGATCGCCGAAACCGCAGCCGCAGCCGTCGACGCAGTCGCAGCCCGACGCGCAGCCCGGACAGTCGCAGCCCGACATGCACCGCAACGGCCTGCCCCAGGTGAACGGCGGGGACGAGGCCGGCGGGGGGGGGCCGCCCCCCCCGCCCGTCGGGGCCGCCCCCGCACCCCCGCCGCCGCCCGCCGAGAGGCTCCAGCTCGACCAGACCAACCAGGAGATTGTGAGGCTGATCGGGCAACATCTCAAGTCCGTCGGCCTCGAGTGAGTTTTCTGAGTCGTTGTGTCAATACGAGCGTGTGCGTTTTGTGGCTTTGTGTTCTTTGTTGACGGCAGGGTCGTGCGTGACAAAGATCAGGTGCGAGCTGTTTGCACCGTTTCATGGGCTGAGATTGGTCGATTTGTAGATTTCTTTGTTCTTGAAAAATGCAACTCATTTAGTGACGTGACACGTCGTCGGCCCTTTTACTGTTGAAAAATTTTCGTTCGAGTAAACGTTTCGGCCATCGATCAGCGGCAGTATTCGATTTGACACGTATTTTCCTTGATTTCAATTCTTAAATTTGAGAAATTTTTGATATAATGAATTAGTTTCAAAACGGAACGGACCTACATACATATATTTGATAAAACGTTTTTATTTTCTAAAATTATTTATTATATTCCAATTCCAATATGTACTTAAACATTTCTGTGCTGCGTACATAGTAATATTTAAGTACAAACTAATTATTAATTCAAGAAGCACATTCATTTACATTCTACGCGATAAAGACATATTTTCCAGATTTCCTGACCGTTTGCCAACTTCCAATATAAACCTTGTTTTCTCAAAATCTGCCTTTTGTGCATTCCGTACCTTCCCCGAGAGGGTCAACTCACAGAAAGACATGTTTCATTAAAATTTTTCTTGCATCTGCATTCTGTAAGACCCCCAGAAAAAAGGACCTTTGCGATTACTAAATTACAATTAAACGTAGAGTTCTCAATAAACGTAAATGTGGCACCCGGAAGTTTCGCCTAGTGTTGCCGGTACCGAACTAAGCCGACTCAGAAACTGGCATCAAATGGAGTGCATGTAACAGGCGGGACGGTGGGATTCCCCTTCAATATGTATCTACGTGATAAGGTTATATTTTTTGCATGAACAAGGAAAAAATCCTGAGCAAATAAACAAAAACTCAAATTTTTATATCGCACGAGTGCAAATTCATATAAATTAAAATCACACAAATCAAAGACTCACCGTAGTAAATATCTTATATAAATTATCATGTTTAATTATTTTCGACTAGATTGTCTTTAATTACGGTACGTCGGTGATACATTAGTATTATCGTCACGTCGACATATTTTGCGAAATTGAAACATCGTCGACCAAGATAAGCCAACTTATTGTTGATTATTTCTTTATCAGACGAAGCGCAGCCCAGCTCATGGAAGAGTCGGGATGTCATTTGGAGCATCCCGCCGCTGCCACTTTCCGACAGCACGTTTTGCAAGGAGACTGGACGAAAGCGGATCACGATTTGCAACAGTTACACGAACTCTTAGAAAACGACGTAGACGCGAACAGCCTAGTTGTATGAACGTCTTCGTTTTTTAATTATCTTCCTTTCCGAAATGAATACTAATGTAATTTTTTTTCAGGAAATGAAATTTCTTCTTTTGGAACAAAAATATTTGGAATATTTAGAAGCAGGCAGAGCTTTGGACGCGTTGCACGTCTTGAGAAACGAGTTGACTCCGTTGCAACATCACACTCCGCGAGTACACCAATTATCTTCATACATGATGTGTTCCGACAATAGAGATTTGTATCATCGAACAAAATGGTATATTTTTGCTATACAATTTCTTATATTACTATTAGGGGTACCCAAATGTGTTATCGCATTTTCGGAAAGCATGGTTTTAGGTTAGTTTAGGTTTACTATTTGAATATGTAGTGTGTTGTGAAAGGTCTTTATCTTGCGAAGTAAATATTTATTTTTATGTTCCCTTTAATAAGACATTTCCTACAGAAGAAAATTTGCGAAACTGCATGTTTTTTCAGTTTCACGCGAAAAAAAAAAACGCATCAGAGGCAACGAGAAACATTTGCGAAGTTTATGAAGGCTCATTAACCATCAGGAAATGTCATGGATGGTTTAGAAAATTTAAATCAGGTAATATTGATTTAAAAACATGACCCTAAAAGTTTATGAATTTTTTCATGAAAAGTATTTTTATAAAAGTAAAATTTATTTTGAATTATCAAATAAAGCAAAAAAGTGACATCAAAAGTGTACTGTGATCAATTAGAATGTTCAAGTGCTAAGTTGCGTGAAAAAATATCAGCTTTAGTAAAGAAAAAAAAAGCCTCTGCATGACAATGCGCATCCGCATGTAACTGATTTGGCTGAAAAAAAAATGAAGAAATTGAATTTGAAGGCTTTATTGGGATGATGATTGGATCCAGCCTATTCTCCAGATCCGGTTCCAACTAATTACCATCCTTTCGGCTCATTGTAACATTTCTTAAAAGAAAAAAAAATCAAAACACAAGACAAGATAAAATCGGCCTTTTCTACTTTTTTCGACTCTAAACCCATAGAATTTTATAAAAAAGGAATTTTCGATTTAACTAATAGACAGAAAAAAGTCATTGAAAATCATGGAAATTATTCCGTTTGGTTAGATTAAATAAATAAATTCGTCGATACCAATGGGACCCCCTAATATATGCGGCAAATGTCTATAATCTATCTTTTTTTAACAAAAGGTCCGGAGCAGGGGCCGCTTCTCGGGGACGTGTTCTGGAACGTGTTCAGAGTCACTTACCCGCACGCGTCATGCTGCCTCCGGCGAGATTGATGGCTTTGCTAGGACAGGCTTTGGCCCTGCAGGCGCAGAGGTGTAGATATCACACTAGCGCTCCCACTAGTCCCTCTCCCCATCACACTTCTCTGCTGCAGGACCATTGTTGTCCCCGTGAACGCTTTCCGATGCACCCCGTGCAGGTTTGTTTCTGTTTAACGGGTCTGTTTTGTTTTGTATGCGTTTTGATCAAACATTTTGTCGGCAGGTTTTAAACGATCATTGCGACGAGGTGTGGTTTTGTAAATTTTCTCCCGATGGTTTGAAACTTGCGACTGGCTCCAAAGATACCACTGTTATAATATGGGACGTAGATCCTTTGACGCTCAGACTCTCTCATAGGTTAAATAAAATGTGGTTTAAAGGCTATAATTCGGTGACGTAATTGAATGTTGAATCTTGTTTTCAGAAAAACTTTAGAAGGTCATTTATTCGGTGCTTCCTATTTGGCTTGGAGTCCGAATTCGAATTTCCTTATAGTTTTAGGTCCAGAAGAGTGTCATGAGCTTTGGATATGGAACATGGAGGTAAGTGATCGATTTAAAAGTAAATTATTGGACATTATAATAGAATGTTTACAATTTTATATTGTGCTTTTGATATATATGTCACAGTTCAAGTGTTCACTTTTGTTTGTTTATACCCATACTAGTTTGGGTATACCCAAACTATTGATTTTAATTTGAATGTCAACTGACAAATTTTACCTATATAAAATTGCGTCTAAACTAAAAACAGACGTCATAAGTATTATGCTTGAGTTAGGCTGGGTTAGTGTTTTAGTTTGAGGTGTGAAAACGTGTTCAAAACAAACTCAAAGTTCAAACTGACACGACGGGTAGACATTACGCGTATTTCTCGATCATTAATTGCGATACCAATTTCCGCCTAGTTGATATTCAGCATAAGAGCGTTATCTGAGTGCAAAAAACTTAAATTGTCGTACCACACTAACAATTGGACTGGAGCTGTTTTGAAGTTGTATAAACAGACTAGTTTGTGCACAAAGTGGACACTCAAACTGTAACATATATAAATATGATAAAAAATATTATGTTTTAAAATCTAGACTGATGAACTCGCTTTCAAAATCTCACACTCTCGTGATGATAGTTTAACTGCAGTGGCCTGGCATCGTGATGGAAATAAATTTGTTACCGGTGGAATGCGCGGACAATTTTATCAATGCAGTTTGGAAGTATGAACATTAATTTGTGTGAGTTCAGTTTTTAAGCGTAACTGGTTACATTTTCTTTTTAAATTCATTTCAGGGTACTATATTATATAGTTGGGAAGGTGTAAGAGTGAATGCCTTAGCCTGTCCCGGTGATGGTAGGACAGTTCTCGCTGCCGATACTCATCACCGAGTACGGTCTTATGACTTCGAAGATCTGACTGATAGTAATCTGTGAGTGTTTGATTTGTTTTGATTTGATTTTTGTGTATTTTTTCAGAATATGAAAGTTATTTTATCCAATTTTTATTTAGGATTCAAGAAGAACACCCCGTTATGGCATTCAGCCTTAATCCTGCCGGAACGTTAGCATTATTGAATGTGGCTACCCAAGGAGTTCATTTATGGGACATCAATGCTCGCGCACTAGTAAGGAGATATAGAGGCCTTAGTCAAGGACATTTTACTATCCATAGCTGTTTCGGTGGTGCCAATCAGGACTTTATTGCTAGTGGTAGTGAGGATAACAAGGTATTGCACATTTTTTCTTGTTTATATTTTAGGAATCGGTTTCGTTTGTGCTAAAATTTTATCTGTCATAATTGCAGGTGTATATTTGGCATATTCGCGCAGAGGAACCGATTGCCACACTTACTGGTCACAGTCGCACCGTCAATTGTGTTAGCTGGAATCCTGTGTATCATGGACTTTTAGCGAGTGCTTCTGACGATTGCACTGTTCGATTATGGGGTCCTGCAGCTTCCGCCATTCATGACTGATACCTCTAACGTTAGATTATAATTCGCACTCAATACAATCGAAAATCCTTGCAAAAGTGATAAAAAGTGTACTTTACTACAGACTATTAAATTTATTGTGTACGAACTACAAATTGAATTATTTATAAAGATAAATGATGATGGGTATATGAATATAGCATTCGTGATTAAATATGACATAATATTTCAACAGTGAATATTTTGGTTGTCCATATCTAGTTTTTTTTTCTTTTCTGCAATTTTAGTTTTGAGTGTTTTGGATTTTTTTTCACTTTGTGGTATTCTTTATCGAATCTAAATTATTTTATTGCTGTTCAGTCGTATAAAGTTTTGCAAATACATATACATAATAATACTAATATATATATTTATCTCTATTTGATAAAATGTAAGGTTTTGATCCAGCAATAAATTTTCCATCCAATCATATGCTCGATGATTAAACTCCTGAATTTTTTTATGCTTGTTTCATAACAAATATTTTTAAAGTTTTATTTCTTGTTTTAACCTAGCCTTGGTTTATTTTGACACTCATTTAGTTTTTAAATATAACTTATGAATTATCTTGAATCTTCGTGTTATATTGTGATGTGTTTATTATACTCAATTGATTAGAGGGCTGTTTTTGAAATAAAATATTAAATCTAATTTTAGCAGCTTCTCTATTTGACGTTATGTCCTTAAATAGAACAAAATACATCGCCTTTTGTTTAAATTCGTTGTTGGTATGATGAATCGATAGATACATTTATATACTGATGATTTTTTTTTATTTAGTAATATTTTGATGTATCTCAATATGATTTGTGGATTATGTCAAAGTAATATATCTCCGAAACATATTGGAGGGCGCTTCCTCTTCATTGTGACCGGAGGAGATACCACAAACGTATTTGAATATGTATGTTTATGTAGCTTAGTTAATTTTAATATGAGGTCATTTGTGAGTTTCAAAATCACTATTGAAATAATGTGCATATAATAAACAAATTCATATGTTTGATGACAATATTATTTTTATTGTTAAAAATATAATTGGAAAACTCGAAAACTGTTTATTTGGGTATATTGTATAATTTTTTTGGCATGATTAAAAAATCAATATTTTATATTCTTTTCTTTTTTATTTCTGTTTTGTTTCTAGTGTTTTCGAAATTTTATTTTGCCTTGTCAATCCTTTATCCATTTATTTTTCTATTTATGGTATTGTATAAATTTTTGATTTCAAAATATATATTTATTTCAAATCACTATCTGAATTAAAAAAATTTTGCTTTTTTTTTACTCCGAAATAATATTGTGACATTTCAGCAATAAACATTATTGCTGCAGTTTGTATTTTTTCACCAAATAAAACTGCTAACTTAAAACCATGTATATTTTTTGGTCCCCAGACGTTTGCCCAAACGAAAATGGCACACACGACACTACAACACCGAACGTAGAACATAACCCGCGAAAATTTCAAATTATAAAACATTAATAGCATCATTTAACCATCTTGTAGTCTTCCAATGTCCTCAAACGTGTTGTGCGTGCTCATGTCATTTGAGCAAATGTCTGAGCACCATATACTAATTTTAAAATTGGTAATGGCAGAATTATTCAAAGTGTTGGCCAAAAGATCGACTTTGACAGTTGAGTTGTACTGTCAAATATGGCGTTGCCATAACTTTCGATGTACAAATAGTGAAAATTGGAGATTTTTAGTTTTAATTTCCCAAAAAGCCTTCAGCCATGGTGATATACGGTGTTTACATTGTCAGCAAATCTGGTGGACTTATCTTCCATCAAGAGCACAACATGCCCAAGGTGGAAACCGAAAAAACTTTTAGTTACCCTCTTGATTTACAGCTCTCTTTGGATAATAAAAAGGTGGTCGTCGCGTTTGGTCAACGAGACAATATCAATGGTATGATTTACGCGATTTTTATGTCTTATTAGAGTATATTTTAAAGTGGTTGCAAATTGCAGTCGGACACGTCTTGCTTTCTATTAATGGGATGCCAGTTATAGAGAAACAAACTGAAGATGGAAGGGATGTTTTCGAAATATTAGAGAAGAAAGAAAATTATCCATTAAGTTTGAAATTCGGTCGTCCCAAAATGACTACGAATGAAAAGATATTTTTGGCTAGTATGTTTTATCCGCTGTTCGCGATTGCCAGTCAGCTTAGTCCAGAGCCAAAGAGTTCAGGAATAGAAACATTGGAAGCAGATACGTTCAAATTGTATTGTTTTCAAACATTGACAGGTCTTTTATTTAATATTTAATATATTTAATACATTGTGTTGCCTTTTATGTTTTGAATATATTTTAATAGGTTGAATATGTTTCAGGTGTGAAATTTATGGTCGTGACGGAACCAAATCAACCTGGTATGGACATTATACTGAGAAGAATTTATGAACTTTATTCAGATTTTGCTCTGAAAAATCCATTTTACTCTCTTGAAATGCCGATCCGATGCGAATTATTTGAGACAAATCTACAAAATATGATAGAAACTGTAGAAAAATCGGGAGTTGCTAGTGTTTAATTCCAATATTTGTTTAATTTTTATTACCGTTATGTATATTTAAAATAAGTTTACGATAAGAAATGTTTAACAATAAAACATTTATAAATCACAATACTATAAATATATCAGTCAGTATAACTAACTGTATTTAATTTTTTTTCTTTCTTTTTCTCCTTTTTTGTTTGTATATACTTAATGCATTTTTTCCTATTTTCATTAAAAAAAAATTTAAATCTTCACAGTCAAAGCGACTGCATTATTTAAATGATTGATTTATGCACGATCAAAATTATTGATGTAGTTTCTTTATAAAAATTCTGTTATTATTTAATTGATTAGTAAAAATTGAACTCCATAGAAATAATATACGTTATCTTATGCGACTTAAAAAAATCACTATAGTATTTATATAATATATTCATGTTGTGGCCCCCATTATAGGGGGGGGGGTTCAACAGGAGCCGAGGTTGCAAAAGAGCCTGGCATCGTTAAAATTCATAAAATTTTCACTATTTTTAACAGAATCTATCAATTATGTTCGTCTTTATATAACTCGACTTGTTAGTAATTAAAAAAAAATCGAAGGAAAGAGGGGGTCAGACAAAACTTTTGAACCTTGGTCCGACTTCAAGATATGGGGGTCATGCCAACAATATATAATACAATCACAACCACCTATCAATCACATCACCGATCGCTTAACTTCGTTAAGACTAAACCGTTAACTTTCATTTAATTAACATTTTTCGCACTGAAAATTTCCGATTTCCAATTCCACAACAAGAAACCATCCACAAGCGAAAAAATAAACCAATCAATTTACTGACCACACTACAATTACCATATCCACATTAAAATTCAAGATGCCGAACGGATTATACTCCTTCCGTACACACTTTCGAACGAGACAGGTGCGGAAGCGTTCCGTATCCATCATGACGTCACATTCCAGGAACGCAAGCCTCACGAGCACCATTATTCTCTCGCATTTTCCTTATATGTTTCTCAAAGAGTTCACACGCACCGCTTCGAAAAATGCACTCTCCAAAGTGCTCCAAATAATCGGCAATTTCGACTGGCCTTCTGGCTCGCGTCGTTCAGCGTTTTCTCACGATGGAGTGGTTAGATGTTGAAGATCGATGGGTTTGAAAGTTTTCTGGTTCGCGGAAGGGTTATCGAAGCTGTTCGATTATGTTCAGGTTTTACCTCGAGGTCGGCCAGCTCGGGGCCAGGAAGTTGCGGTTGGGAAAACGCTTCTAAATTTGGACTTCGGATGTTTCATTAGACAATCAAGCATCTTAGGATCGAGGCTTTTCCAGGAAACTCGCAGTTGATCGGCCTTCGAGCCACGCCGAATTATATACAGTGTTGCAGTCGTATGAAATAGAAAGTTATTATTTTGTTTTAATATGAAATTGTATAAGACATTTTACAATTGCACAAAATTGTTAATATAATTGTAGAAGAGCTTTACAATTAGATTAATTTGTATTTTTTTTTACATAGAAAATTATTTATGTTCTGAAAAAGAAATGTTATTCAGTATTTTTTAGAGAATTATATTTCTATCATAATAATTAATATCGATTGTCTTTAATAGTGATAATATTAGGTTATCCCGAAAATCGTATCGAATTGTGAACGAAAGATGAAATTTTCAATAAAAACTTTAATTATTGATATAAAATATAATTTATATCCTTATTTAACACTCTTGTCCACCTTTCTGTCTTTTTTTTGTAAAATTGAGTTGGTTGTGAATCAAAATATTCGGAAAGTCCCTTTTTCGCACAAAAAATCCGATGAAAAATTGGCGAATAAGACAACTGAGGTTCGAAAAGGATCATCATAAATACAACACCACTTATAGAATTAGCTAATATAATATTTATTAGTGTAGTTAGTCTTAAGATAGAGTTTATCACTTATTTTTGATCTGATTGTGAAATCATCTTGAGATTATTAAAATTTTTCGTTAGACTTCTTTTCTCTTTATATTATAAGGAAAAGGAAAATACATTGACTCTCCTTGACTCTCGAAGGAAAAATCTAGTTCTATATAGACTATGAAACGACGATGACGGGTTGTACGTGAATTTAAATCAAATAATTAGGGGATTGTTTCAATATTTACAACTACAACCCTGAAAATAAGCGACGCATGTCGACAGGCGCCATCCGCAATGATGGACGCCAAACAGGCGTGAGACATATTCGGGGCTGACTACGACAATCATTTGGCAATCGATCAAAATAGCAAATGGTTAAATTTATTTTTGCAAGATGCACTATCATTGTGTTTCATGTTGATGCAATTGTTACTCAGAATTTAATTTTTCAATTGAAAAAAATCTATTTAATATATCTTGTTGAGCTAAAGAGCTAAAGTTCTTAGTGAGCTAAAGATGAACGAAATAAATTTTGCAAAGTGAGTTTCTCGTAAACGTTTTATCAAACAGAGTATGGTGATCATTCAAAATAATGATGTTAAAATATTGAATTTATTGCTGAAATTAATATTATAACTCAAATATAATATAATTAGAATTGAATTTCAAACGGATCTTTCAACAACTTTCATCTCAGTTTTCATCCAAGAATGAATGATGAATAAACATGATAATAATACATATTTTAAGCCAACAGCATTCTATTTTTATAAAAAATCAATCGAAAATTCCAATCCAAATCAAAAACTATTTTTTTAATCCACAGTCGGATGACCTTCCCAAGGTGTCATGCGACAATTCAACGGTCCATTAAAAAAGATCTGGTGTACTTCAATAACAGACAGGTCACTTTGACTTTGACTTCTTGAAATTTCGTCGCAGACTTCGCGGATTTTATTGGACGAAATAGACGAGTAAACGGATTTCGGCTTTTGCAAAACGACATGGCCAATTGAATCGTTCGAAAGGAACACCCCCCACACTCCTCGACGAATAGGAGACGACCTTTTTTTATCCACAAATCTATTAATAAAAGGCTGTTAGTCGCGACCGCAAAAAAACTGCTCGGAAAAGTTAACAGGATGTTTCAAAATTTTACGACGCACGCGTAATGTACGCCGAATCGTTTTTGTTTGCTTTTTTCTAGACGATTTAAATAGATTTGTTTTGTGCGAATTCTTTGATTGTTGTGGATATTTATTATTCAAGAGTCGATCATAGTAGTCGATCCTGAGTCATCGTTAATGAATAAATGTTGGAAGATTCATTCATTTAATTATAATCGCGTTACGTCAATTAAATTTGTCATATTATTTATAAGACCCGTTATGAAATAGATTCGTTTCCTAGTCACAGAAATAGGTCGGCGTTTCACCGGGAAAACTTTCAGTTCGAATCTTTCAGACGTCGCTGCGAAAAATAATATAGGAAAACAACAACAACAAAACCCAACGACTTGGAAAAACCTATTACGTGATGAAAAAAAATGTGTGAAAATACGACGTGACGCACCGAAGCAAAAGCTTGTGCACTTGCATATTTGTCTGCAGAATTTGCGGTTAGCGATCGTTCGATGATTAACAATTTTTTTCAGCACGAATGACAATAACTGGAATGATTGAGAATCGATAGAACACCCATAAAAGTCATATCGGAGTACGCCGCATGAATAATGCATCGTCGAAACTTTCAAATAACAAAGCGGCATCTCTAATACGATGAGACAATTGTTGGAATAAATAATCATCAGAAGGCACATCCGATAATATTTATATTCGAAATTCGAAAAAAAATTGGCAACGAATCGAAGCACTTAATTGAGTATCTAGTGGACTTCCATTCATGAATCAGGTTCGTTTTGCCGCCAAAAGTCAGGTACGCCATGTGGGGGGTTCAGTGATTCAGGTGCTGATGATGGGAATGAGTCACAAACGGCCGCCAATTGTTACGATCGTCTGTCAGTTTCTGCACAGTTTGCAACCGGGACGAACGTATCCGTTTGTAAATCCATCATCGTGTTTTTTTTCGCGGGAAGAAAGCCGGATTCGAAAAGTGAGGTTATGTCTTAACTGTGGGGTTGTTGGGAGTGTCGGTTTTCGGGGATATATTCAAGTGTGATATTTTTATATAATATCGATAAAATATTTATATTGTTTATTCTTAAACGATTGTGCAATTTTGAAAAATATATATTTTTAGATATATAAATGAAAAAGTGTTTTTTTTAAATATATTGTAATATAAATCAATCTTATTCATTCTAATTATTTTTTCAGTGTAGAAAATTAATGTATAACAAAAGTGAAAATTAAAATAAACACATGCTTCATTATAAGTAATTACAATACGAACGCTGAGTATATCTTTCAACATATGACTCTTAAAAAAATCAAACACGTGTTCCGCTTCCGACACAATTTTTTACACACCATTGAACATCCACAAAACGGTAGTGAATCAGTGTCGAACTGTCGGAAACGGCATAAAAAAAATTTCCAAACGATACACAGTCTCCAGCATCAGCGAAATTACTAGTGAATCAGTATCGCGGATAGGTTACTCATCGGAACAAATGTGCCGTCTGGCCGTCTTTTATGGCGTCCCATGTCGCCGATGAATCATTACCTTCCGATGATCGTCGGCCATCGTCAGCGATGGCAGCATGGACCAAGACTCCCCAGGGTCGGCTCCAGGGAGTAATCGGGAGCCGCAGGACATGCAGGACCTGCTGCTGCTGGAGCCGCTCTGGGCCGGCTCCGACGCCGCCCACAATCCTCAGAGCCATCATCAACACTTCGGGCAGCTGCCTCATATTGAGGACGCCGAGGACATCTTCGCTGATCTGACCAATGTGGGGGATGTGGGGGATGTGGGGGATGTGGGAGACTTGGGGGATGCGGTTGGAGACTCGTGCGGACAGTCTAGTAGGGAGGGTGTCGGGAGTGCCGATGACAAGACGGATGCTGGCGATAGTGACGATGATGATGATCAGAAGGAGATGGTTATGGTGCCTTCAGGTTTGTTTTTGATTGTTTTGAGGATGGTATATAAAGGGACGTGTGTTTATTTTCAGTGTTTTCAAAATAGGATGTTATAAAACTTCAATGATAAAATAAAGAGGGGTAATGATTATGATATGAGGGGTTCGGCAGAAAATAGTGCTAAGCGCCAAAATTATATAATTGAGTTTATTTTATTTATTAAAAAAATTGGTACTTTTACTACAGAAATGAACGAATTACATTATTTCAAAAGATGACAGTACTATGTCCTAGTTTTATTTGCATTTAAATGTATGTAAACTGTTTTTTGAAAACTTTTTTCTTAATATCTCCAAATTGACAAATGACGATTAGCACTATTTATTGATGATCCCTTCATATGAGATAGATGATTGTTGTGATAGTTTCGTATTTACTTTGAATGTTTTTGATAATATGGAATTGTTATTTGTTTTAAAAAAGGTTGATGTGGGATTTTTTTAGTTTTTCAATAGCCTATCGTGAATTAAAGGCAGCGTTGAATTCGATAAAAAGTTTATTTGAATTGTATGATTCAGTTTAATCGAAATGATGGTTTTTTAATATTTTCAGTTTTCTGTTTTTTGTAAATCATCGTTTTTTATTGTAGTTTCGATGTCCATATTTATTCTATAATAAAATAATATAAACGAGTTCATTGAACAAATCAAGGAAAATCAATATTTTAATGGCTTCAAATTTTGTGAATTTTCGTTGAAAAATAATTATTAAAATGATTAAAATATAAACAAGTTTCTCAAAGCAAATAAATTACTGGAACTATTATAGTTCAATTTTTTAACAATAAAGAAAGAAATATATATCTGTCAATGTAGTGTCTGTTACTGCGATTGACGTTTAACTAAGTTTTTCTTTTTCCAGCCAATTTCACTTTCGTTTACATATTGTCATGCACATTATAAATGCAGCATTGAATTGATTTTTACACATTTGTTTTCGCTAAAATAATGTTTGTGCTTTGGAGGACCAAAGATCGATTCTCGGTAGGCTTAAATATTTTATTACAATTTTCCTCGTTTGACTAGGCTTGGTGCATTCAAAAATTTGACGACATTATTGCTGTATCATGTTCTACACTTTCATATTATTTTTTCATTTTAGTATTATTTTAATGAAAATTTAGATAGGGAAATATTGTAATTGACTTTGTCAACAATATACAATAACAACGTTGATAAAAAAATTAATTAATATTGTAGATGAATTGCATTTTTTGAAAGTATGTATTCCAAGAAATAAAATAAATTTTTGCGTAAATAAATTTTTGAAAGTTTCTTCCTGGAAAATACGATGGAAATTAAATAATTGATGTAATAAAAATAAATCACATAGATTAAATTTTACTTGCAGACATGCTAATTATTTATTTTTTTCATCTAAAATGATGTTATTTATTATAGTTGACATATCAAAATTAAAATTAGCATTTATGTAACAGTTCGAAGAAATAAATTAACATATCGATCCACTGTGTTTCATTACTATTACATATGAATTAATTATGCGAGAAAAATTGCGAATATATTATTTATAACATAAAAAATCCGTGATTATCATTTTTAACCATTGATAGTCAAAAAAATTTTCAAAACGATCATTTGAACTTAATTTTTCTCATTCATAACATTTGCAACATAAGAATTCAACATTATACAATACATATAAATTCGATAAGTTTCCCAATAATATAAGAAAATCTTTTTTTAGCTATATCCAATGCAATACATTACATACAAAAAATATAAAAAGCCTTTCATAAAACTTTCAGATCCGCATGAATGGCAATCACAGCACGTACGATCATGGTTAACATGGTCAACACGACAATGGAAACTACGTCTTCCTCTAGATTCGTCACTCTTCCCAGAAGACGGTGTATCCTTATGTGCTCTACGAGGACCTGAATTGAAAGCTGCAGCAGGCTCTTCAAGGGCGGCAAAGCTTCTCAGAAGACATCTGAAAATTTTAAGGCACAGTGCCACTGGTAGGCCTTTATCGCCAGATACTACTGATGCTTCAGATTCGGATACTGACGATCAAGATTCATCTACTACCAAAGGTTAGATTATTCTTATTTTTTTATAACTTCTAAGGGTTTTGTGTTATTTTGTTTTTTACGTCTACAACTAATGGAAATTGAAATGTTTTTATTTGTTATCTAATGTGGAGACAGATATTGATAGTGAAACCGTTTCAGGTTAACGGCACAGTTAGATTATCTATTTATTTATTGACTATTTTACGTGTGGTTTAACATTAGTGATCAGTAGAAATCGTGCGTTTAACTCGACTAAACCGTTGTAAAGAATATCTATCATCTATAAATGGGAATATGCTTTTGAATTTATAGTTCAAATAGTATTGTTTATATTTTACTTTTCTCTGAAGAATATAAAAATTGTTTTAAGAGATTCTATGAAAATGTTTACAGAATTAATCTGTGTACATGTATGTAATAATTAAAAAGTTTTTGTCAAGGATATGTATTATTTTTTTCTATTGATCAAATGGATGATAACACGAAAAATAATTATTAGACGGATTTGATTGCATATTCCATTTTTTTTCAGTAAATTAAACAAAAAAATCCTTGGAGTTTATTTTACACAGCAAATAAAAGACGTGATTAATATCTAATTTTGTGGTCTAGAAATAAATAAATGGTTACGTGCCATTCTAAATATCAACTCGCAGTCGGATCATGCTTCAACGTGTCGAACTTCTAATTATGTACGTTTGAATAACTAAATTTCCCAGAACTAAATCGCGCTTGAATGAAATACGATTACGTAGGTGGCGCCAAAGAATATGCAAATATCATAAAAACACATCTTTCTGAAGAACTCGAATGTCGAAATTCGTACGTGAGTTCATAGACAATATGATGTTCTTTCGAATTCGTGGAAATGCAGTTTTTTTTCGCGAGTACATGTGCTTTCGAGCAGTACTGATTCATCTTCCGGTTTATTTTTGATGAATGAAAAGTTGTCTGTTCTTGGACCGAGACGGTTTATAACTTTTGAATCTCGATTGTATGTTATTGTGAAATATAATGACGCGATGAAACATCCGAAACACTCATCGTTTGCCGTTTAAAACATGAGTAACTTGTACTATAATTCTGGGAAATTGTTGAAAAAATGCTGGCTAGATCTTGTTAAATTTCTTAAATTAACACAATAGTATAATAAGACAATAAGTACGTAGATGCAAAATTTTGTTCGGCAATGAACAAAAACGCTTCGTGGAATAAACAGTTGTGAAATCTCGCAATGAGAAATGATATACATATTGTATTATAAGATGATATTGTGCAATATATGAAAAAAACCATAGGCGGAATTATAGTTTGTGAATTGTAATATCGGCGACCTCAACTATCGAATCATGAGTAGTTTATATGATCGGAATGAAAAAATAACCACAGGAAACCGAAATTTATGAGTAATGGCCGTTTCTCGGAATCAAAACGAGAGAATGATCTGTTCAACAATATGTGTTTGCACTTCATTGATTATATTGTAGTCGGCTCGTGTAATATAATAATTTGATAGCATCTGCCGCCAAATTTGAGTGATTCACAGGCCATTTTGGAGTAAATTATTCAATAACAATGAATTTAAATCAATGATGATTGTGTGGCATTCTCGTGAAACCATTGAGTCAATTTTACATGTCGTTCGAAAAAAAGGTTTAATTTATGATTAATATGTTAAACAAATGTTAATAATGAATCTTTAGTTCTTGTTTTCTTAGAAATAAAACAGTTGCATTTTTGGTAGGAATTTAGATCCGGTATTTGACATTTTTTTCTTAAGAAAATATTTATAGCTTTGATGGATGATGAATCTTTAAAACTGTACATATATAGGGATAAGAGTGACGTGAGATGGATCTGAAATATGTGTGAATTGCGGTAAATTGAAGTGTGTACTTGATTTTATGTATAGAGGAAAAATGATAAGGAAAATTTGAATCTGCAAGGTAGTCATAAATAAGCTAATTATTTACTCATGGCTAATATAATATAATTTTTTATATCGGGTGAAAATTTTATTTTGTGAAAGTTTTTGTGAATAAATCTCAAATATATATTCATAACATAAATTATCATAATTCACTACTGTTAAGATAAAACAAATAAACTGAATCAACATGTAAACGAACTAAAAACAAAATTTACATAAATTCAATTTAGCACACTGGAAAATTTCTCAGTAAAACTAATATTACATAATGATCACGACCCGACTTTTAAGAATCTCTGTACCAACAATTATGAATCACCGCGAGCGTATAATCAACGAACGTATATTAGAAAATTGTTGGCGCCTCGATTTTATGAATGAAACTTTTTTGCGCACCTTGTTTCTTTCCGTGCAGGTATGCGTTTCAAGGTCGACATAACAAAAATAATTCTCACTATGATTTCGATCACTATGAGGATGCTGGATCGTTTAATTCCCACAAGCCTGAGACTTGCTGCGTAATTCGTATCATCATCATTATAACGTCCATTTTGGGATAAGGCTTGTGGATATCATTTGAAGTTTGGCAAGGCAATTCTTGAAGAAAGAAATAAAATATTTCGTCCAATGATTTTAGGTTAAACAAGGTATTATTGATCATGCCATTTGAGTCTCAAACTTTGATTTTTTCAATAAAGTGCAATCGACCATTTTGTTTAACGATATTTATGTGCTCTGATTAAATTGCAGAAAGTAATGTCCCTCAAATATAAAGCAATCGAGATTGCCAAAGACACGTCACAATCAAGTCGCGGTTCTGGGTAACGGGGCGATGACGTTCTGCTGCGTCACGAAACGTCATTCATGACTACGTCAGTATTTCCCAAACGGTGGGTTGCGAAATAGATTTTGTGAACGGACCAATTTGCGTCATTTACTCGTTTATGAGTTTCTATTTTCGTCATATTGGTATTCATCTGTTATTAAGTTAAATCGATCGAACGAACTGTAACGGTTATATTTGTTTCGTTATTGACCTTTGCGATGTCCGCTCTCTGAACTTCTACCACTTCCCTCTAAGTTATGTATGGGGCTTCTCTCCGGCTCTCCCCCGGGATAATAAAACAATTTAAGGGCTATCGCATCGACGGGATCGGGGATTGTTACCATTTATTCAATTGCCGAAAGGCGAAAGGGCGCTAAATCTGAAGATAAGAACTGGAATCGTTTCACCTCTCGGTATAACGATCGTGCCAAGGAGGCCGAACGGTTCGCTTCAATGATAATAATTACTTGTTATTACGTTCTGCTTCGGGCGTTTTATGTGTTTGATTGTATATGGATGGTAAGTTTTCGTTAATCATGTTTTGGGTAATTGTGAGTCAATTTTTTCGTAGAAAATTCTAAGAATGATTCAATTATGCAAGGTCAACTTTTAAGTATGATTTATTTTGAAAATGTTATAATGTGTCATTTATTTATTCCATTTACAAACACAAAAACAAGATAAAAATCTTTCGCGATAGTTTTGTGTATACATACTCAAACAGATTATTCATTTATTCCATTTGCAAATTTTTTTAACATTTACATAACAGTTTAGCATTTGAATATTTTCACAGTATTTATTCATTGAAAATAATCAAAATTCCGATTAATTTAAAGGAAAAGATAAATGAAAAAACATTCATATATACTTATAAAACCCACACAGAATATTTATGATTCATGAACACGAATTCAAACATTTGCGGTCAAATCTTTCATAGGCGAAAGAGTCAAGAATGCACAGAATTCACGCCCAATAATGAACCCCATATTTGAATACATAATTCAAGCCATCTTATATTTTACGACGACCTTTTTTCTCTTCCACTCGAATCGTCTTCCAATTAAGCTCTCGTCTACACAACGATCTAGAAAACCGGATTCATTTAGATCACGAGCGAAGTTCCGCAGTCGAGATCATGAGAATCCGCAAGAGAATTCCTATGGGATGATTCACATTCCTTATGGTGGCGGTGAGGAATCTGCTTCAGGAATCCGGAACTCGTTGTCGAGGTGTAAGCACACAATTGGAATTTTTTTCGGAGATCGTGAGAAGCTTCTTATTTGGGCGTATAACATGCACGGTCCGTAATTTACAAGCGTGATGAAATATAGGTCGAATATATGGCTTCGGGTAAGTTTATGATGTTGTTTGGTTATCTAAATTGATAATTGTTGTGTTACGTGATAATGATTAAAAAAATATATTGAAATTTATTCTTAATTCATATCTATAATATATCGATAGTTTTCCAGGAATATATATCTAATATTGATCGACTGTTTTGAATTTTCGTCTATAAATAAAGGGTATATAAATCAAAGAGCACACACGCTACACTATTATGATGATTTTAGAGAAACAACCCGTAAATAAGAGTATAAATTCAAGACTTTTCTGTGTTGAATTATTCAAGTCTTTCGTCGTGGGGGTCCAAAGTTCCGGTCTCAAGCTGGAGAGACAGGGACGCAACGAAGCTTTTCCGATGTTTCACTTCCGGACAAAAAGCCAGCCTTTTCGGTGGTTCTGAAATGTTTATAAATTTTCAGTTAATATTTTTATTTTTATTGTGAATTTGATCTCACATAAAATGAATTCGAATTTGATAATTCTTATAGTTCTTTATGGGTAATAGGTGAATAGTTTGATATGTTTTAAAAGTGTCATTTATTGTCTCAAATGATTTTTCATACAGTCACTACTAATAACTTATTGGGAAAATTTAGAAATCTAATCTCGGAACTTGAGCGAAAGTTTGAGATTCTGGAAATCTAAAAGAAAATTTGATCGAAAAAACCCTGGATTAGGTATAACCATAATTCCAATATTTCAAAAGGACATTACATTAGCTATTTTTGTTTTTAAATCGAGGATTTTGAGATTGAATTTTTATCCGAGATCCCAGAATATGAATCCTGGAATCCCGAATGCGAATTCTGAGATTGTGATTCCTAGTTCAAATGGATAAAAAAATATATTAGATTCCCTTTTTTATTTTAATTTCATACTGTCAAGTTTGAAAACTCTTTTTATTCAAGACGTATTGTGTAAGCGGCAGAGGGGGTAAGCTTTTGCAGTCTTAACGGGTCGACTTCAAATTGACTCATTATTTTTCAACCCCTCAGGTTTTGAAAGTTCAATGGCGCATTGTGGTTTCCACGTTCGCAAAAATTATTCAGCAACCGCACCGCAAAACGAATTTCCAACCCACACATTTAATTGAATCCAGAACCGACACAAAATTACGACACAGCCGTTAAAAATAAACATGCACGGTTCGTTATAGCAAAAAACTGAAAACCACACTTGACAGTGTAGGCGAGTAAAAAAGCAGATAAATAAAAAAATGCACATACATTAGTGCGTTTTAAAAATAGCCGTTAAATGGACAAGATAGGCCTTCGTGGGCCGTTCTTAGAATTGCGTCCGGACTCTAGGAATTTTCGCAAGATCAACGGTCCTTTCGCTTTCGGCCCCGCCCCTGGAAAATTCGCGAAAAGGACAAGTTTATGGCGGCGAAGGAGATAGATGTTAAAAGGTGTTACCTCAAAGCTCCGCCTCTCGCTCCGCCCACAAAGTTCGTTCGTTATGTTCGTGATTTATCGGTGGTGTTCAGACGGTAAAAAAATCTTTATGATGTTAATTAATTGTGGTTATTTTCAGTAGAAATTTTATCGAGTGTTTGTGCTGTTTCATTGTGTTTTCAGTGTGGCTTTTTTGAGTCAAATTTTTGTATTATATTTATTTGAGACTAAGTCTTATGTTTCGTTTGTCTATAAGTATATTTTTATGGGATAATTTTATATTATTGATTGCTGAAAACAATAATAAAGGATATTAAGATACTGAAAAATTTACAAAAATTCGATAATTTTGAAATTAATTCGGGAAAATTTTCGGGAAAACGATTCTAACTGTGCAAATATAAAATTGAAAATTGATATTTACAGTGAAAAAAATTCATATTTAAATAGCCCTATATACGAGTATATGCATACAGAAAAATAAGAATTTCATATTTGAAAACAATTTGATTACCACAATATTACATTATCACAATATTTTTCGACTGGTAAAAAGAAAACCTCCAAAAATATCGATTAATGAATAATCTATTTGCATACATATTCTATTTGCACATTTTCATTGAAAAAGAACTGTTGAATCTCACAATCAGAAACTAATCCAAAACTATTTTTTTTTGTAATAACAATTTCGTAACAATACTTCGAGTTTATCGATAACAATATAAACATATGTACATCAATAAAAAGATATTCGATATAACTAATATATTTAACAATATTACGGTACAGAATCTGATTGGATTTATTACCAAAACGAAATCACAGACTCGGACGAATAATCGATGGGAAATTCGAGAGATTGTTTCCCTCATCTTGTTCGGGGCCGCTTTCGCCCTTCGACAGATTAAATGGTCGCCGCGGGTGGTTCCCATATTGTTTTACTGATGAGGACCTCCACGTCAATATTAAACACTTCGTCACAACATTTGCATACGGATCAAAAATGAACGCCCCGGAGGGACACTTTATAATTCCGTTTAATTAATCGTTTAACGCTGGAGCCAGAAACGGAACGACTAGAAATTATATTCAACTTTTTTATACTTAAAATATAACAGTAACAATATTGATAAAATAATTATTATAAAAAATCATAATTAATTTTAAAAAATTAACGAATATTGAATACGAATCAAATTCTTGCGAAGACGCCATTTTGTATCGAATTGCACAGAGCGGGATCTAAATAAAATCGAATATATAAATATTTTTTAATCTAATTCATTCAATTTAAGAATATATAAAGTATGTGAAATAAAATTTGGTATCTATACGAATATTAGATGTGCGAATACTAGATAGTGTTGCGGATAAGCTTATTCGGGCGAGAGGCCATGACAGGGCCGCTCTCCAGAATATACGAGCCAAATATGATAATCCCGTGGAAGTAATAAAATGATAATGCGGCCGTCGAGGGCGGCGCCCCGCGGGGGGCCTGCGCCCCCGGATCATGGGGCCCCCTCGGAAAGGACCTGACACACGTCTGTGCTAGGCTTACTATGGTGACAGATGACTGTCTCTCTACGAGGAATATTTTTCTGTTTGTTTGTTAATAAAATTTGGTTTGTGTTGAGGGTTGCGCGTTTTCGTTGTTGAGTCGTTTTGGTGTGTGTTTAGGGAGGGCGTTCCCAAAAAATCACGTTTTTCAATTACCGGATCATTATTTGGGTCATTTACCTGTCAGATAATGGCTCAGTAATTGAAAATTGTTGGTTTTTTGGAAAATAAAATATTTTTATTTGTTTATGGAAAATATTTTTGGTTTACAATTTTTTTTTTGGTTTTTAGGGTTTTATACAAAATTAAATTTATCGGTAAGCCAGTGATTAGTAAAAAAATTACTGGATTACTGATAAATGAAAATTATGGTAAGTTTGGTCTTTCTAGAGTGTGTGCGTTGATTTGATTTTATTTATTTTATGAAAATTTTACATGTTGGGCTATTGCCGATTTATTAAGTTTACCAAAAATGATTGAGTTCATTTGAAAAAAATAATTTCTTATAAAAATGATGATTATAGTATGATAATCATTTCTAATTCACAAATTCGTATTTTAAATTCACAGTTACGTTAGATGTAATTCAATAAGGAAATTGACGCAATGAAATTTACGAAATAAAAACGGTTTATCACCCACCTATGATGTAATAAAAGTTTCATAAAAACCCACCATACAATAAAATCGTAAAACAAATTCGATAATTTTCTAATAACGATTTAATTTCATTATGCCTTATATATAATCTCGGATTTCTATGTGTGTGTTCGTTCGTTCGTTCGAATGACGCTCGTGACTTTTTCGCGAATATGGTCTTTGTGCGTATACAGTTAGCGTCCATAATATGATTTGCTTATTACCTACTAACTACTGGCTTTGTATATATGACATCTTGTGACAATAACAAATGAACTATTTTAATTTTATGAATCAAACATTAAATATTCAAATCGAGTACGGGCGCCGGGCAGCCGATGTTACTACTGGCTTTACCTCTCCAATTTAGCCTGTATAAATGCTATAATTGCTACTTACATCATTCTCGTGCTCAAAAATCGCGAGCTCTAAATTTGGTCTTTATGATCATTATAATAACGGCTATAATCTTATATTATGGAGACATTTCGCAAGGGCACGGTCATAAAATAATTTTGCATAGATATATTTAATTTTAATTTTATTACGTAATAGCATGGTTATCAATTCACAGCTGATATTATTAACATCAGGCCTATATAATATATTATCATATTCAAAAACGTAACACGTATCATTTATTTTTTTAAATACAAAATTTCCGAACATATCACACTCCAACTAACAATACAACATTCACCCATTCCAAAAACCACACAACAACCAAAAAAAACCCAACAAAATCGTCCAAAAATCAAAATCCAAAACAAACCAACCCATGACCATCATCTCGTGGGGGGGCCGCACACACCCCATCGCGGGTGTCCGGCCCAGGGGGTGGCAAAGGGGCGTATTGTGTGCCGGGGCGCGGTCTCCGAGACCCCAGTGCCCCACCGGACGTGGCTGTGACAGCCGGACGCGCCACGACCGGAAGTGCGATCGGCTTCCGGTTTTCCGGTATAGCTGAAGGCCGTTTTCCGGACGCGCCGGGACTCGTTTAGCGGTTTTTCGGTTTGTAGGACAAGTGTGCGTCGAGGACCGCGTCGCCTAATTAAAAAGAGTTATTTTAATTGGCATCATCGACAAAGAAGGTTTTCCCGGTGCTAGAATGGTCGTAACTTTGCCGTATTGAAATACTGGTCTTTTAAAGATTTCGAAAATTCGGATTTTTCAACGGCGCGGAATTTGCATAAGGACTTTCGGTTGGTTGCATCAGATTTTTTTTGTTTGAATTTGTTGAATATTTTCAATATAGTCTCATGAATGAATTGATTCTCATACATTGACAAAGTTAAGCGACACATAAGAGATCGATACATGGAAATATTTGATTCATATAGATTATCAAAGTTATGCGACACAAATGATCAGTTTATCGATGAAGTTGAATGATTTGATTAACAAAGTTAAGCGATAAATATAACATCAGTACATAGAACGACTCAATTCACATAGATTACAAAAGTTAATTGATTCATAAAAGATCAACATATGAATGCAATTGGATGAATTAATTCTTAAAGTCAAACATTACATAAGAGCTCAGTACTTGGAACGACTTGATTCACGTAGTTAAGCGACACATAATAGAACAGTTCATGGATACAGTCGTTTATAGTTAATTTAAAATTATTGATGATAATGACGTTTTAGAATATAAAACCGATTGATTAATTAAAAAAAAATCAGAAATATAATTTTTTTAATCGAACCCAAACTTTACGCATAAACCGCACCAATAAAAATTTAAAACAAAGAATATAAACCTGGAAAAAAAACGGCCATAAACATCGTCTTAATTTATTTCCAAAGACTTTTACACTCGTTTGATTGTTTTTTTTACAATCGTACAGTACATATGTATATATGTATATATATATTTTTTCGCACAAAAGACGTTCTGCGGTGTCCGTTTTCTCGGAACTGTTATTTGTCACCTGAGAATTCGGCGGCATCCGATGCTTTATTCCGTTTTGCAAATTAAAAAGCGAAACGTCTTCCTGTCGAGACGCTTTTCGCTTTTTATTCTTGCGCGGCTTTTATTTTTTCGGCGGCAATTCGAGCGAGTTTAAATGAACAGAGAGAACAACGAGTTTTATGCGATTCTGCGTATAAGTTTGCGCAAAATTTCGATTTGATAATCATAGATCTTTTTAATTGAATATTTGACTATCGAAGTTTAGCGATATGTGAATTGATCATTAGACAGATGGATTACATTTTTAATACTATACAGGGTGGTTCAAAGGTCTAGAATAATTTTTAAAGAGGTGATAGGTTATGTTATTTAGAACAGTTTAAGCCATACATAACTTATTGTTAGTCCAAAGTATCATTGTTTTTGTTTATGAAAAAAAAACCCTAAAATCTTGCATTTATGCATTAATAATTTACAAATGAAAGGTAATATGACAGTGAAAACCTTATTTTTGTTTTACTATGTATTAAATCCTTAAATAGGAATACAAAAATCTGTATCAGCAAGAAATATTAGAAATACATGATCAGTTATCGAAAAATTATTGAAATAAAGGGAGACTAGAGTTATTTGATATTTTTTAATAACAAAAAAAATAAATCCAAAGTTTTCAAATAATTTTAAAAACGTCTGTGTTAAAAACCCTTTTGATTGAAATACCAAACATGCAAACAAACAAGATTCTCAAAACAACAACAACTAATAACTTGACCTATCATCTCTTTAAAACATATTCTAAACCTTTAGACCACTTTTAAAGAAAAAATATCTATATAATAGGAATTCATACAATTTTTTTGAGCGGAAATGATTTTTTTTTACATGAAAGTTTGAAAAGCGCCGACGTGGAAATTTCTGTAATTTGTATGGCTTACGCACATATTACAACGACAAGCGTTTTCCTCATCAATAACGTATGACAATTTAATTATGATATAATATATGCATTTTTAAGATGTCCTTACGTTCCGAACCACCGTTTACACTGTAAATGTATCGAAATTACAACGACCGCAATTAACGTCGTACAAAACGACCGATTTACATTAAACAAATTACACGTTGATTAATCGTTAAATTAAAATGGTCAATTTCGACAGAGTTCGTTTTATCAATTAATAAAGAGAATTTAAACGTGTATTGTATAAAATATGTAAATACGCATCTAACAAGATAATCGTGCATTTTGTACGAGCATTGAAATTTGTGCATTCGAAAATATATTTTGATCATTGAAAAAATATTTTTATCTTAAAACGAACAAAATGTTCATTAGAATGAACATATATAAGAGATCGGCAACGCCGCAAACGAGAACAGTAAAAAAAATACTAACCACACGAACATTATTCACACTTTCATAGTAGAATCATATTGGAACAAACTGTTAAAATATGATTCAAATTGAATGAAAAAAAATTAACTAAAGGAATCGTTGACAGTTGTATTGTATTGTCTATGGAGGAAGATTTTACTTTGGCGATGTTGCCACCTCTCCATCATTTCAATGCACAAACTGTTTTTTAGGGTATGATTTAACTGTGAATTAAAAAATATAGATTGTGCCTTAAAACGAATTAATTGTGCATTAGAAAAATATACAATGTGCATTCTTTCTGGTGCATTAAAGAATCTCATGTTGAACATTATTTCATTCATAGTGTGCAATAAAAAAAAATTGTACAGTATAAAGTGACCAATAAAAAAAATGAAATATACAATCGAATGAATATTTTATGCATTAAAATGACAGATAGATGGCAACGTCACCAGAGCAGGCAATCTCTACATGCAACACTATACAACTCGCAACTAAATTTTAACATTTGGTCCTTTTTTTATCAATGTTGATATTATTTGAATTAGACTTATTGCGAATTGATTATATTATGAAATATATATTTCATATTTCATATTTCGCTCTGTTTTAATGCATGTTTTAAGATACATATATTTTTCTAAAACACACGTTTTAATATTCGTATAAAATGCACACATTATTTTTTAATGCACTCATTTTATTTAATGCACGTTCAAATTGATTTTTTTCTAATGCACATTTCATATTTTTTAATGCTCACTTTATAATGCACAATTTTTTCACTAAACACTACAAATAAAACGATGTTCAATGCGAGCACATAAAACAATGCAAATCATATATTATATTCTAATGCATACGAAATTCGTTATAAATTTTTTTAATGCACAGTCTCAAACCGCACCCATTAATATACAAATTAGATACGATCCGCACCACAAAAGACCCAATTAATCGACTTTCGATCGAAACATCCGCAATTGCCCAATCAAACGCAATCCAAATTTTTTCCAACCTAATTGCGCACTCGTCCGACGGCTCCGCGCGATAAGGCGACAACGTGTTAACACGCCGAAAAAAATACACAAACGACACGCGATTCGTGTAAGCAATTTTGCATAATTCGAACGTTCCGTTAACCAAACAGACGTGTCCTTTTATCCGTCGCAGATGGCTATCGGCCGGCGGGGTAATTAACGACCGTCGCGGAGGTGGTCCTCGAAATGTTCGTTGTGTGTGTGTGTGCAAATGGCGATCGGTCCGCAGGTTTAATTGATCGGTCGTTCAATTGGAGCTTTTACAACGACCGGATTGTAGATTTGCATCGTAACACGCCGTTTTAGATGAATATGACGAGATTCGCGCGGACGGGATGTCGGCGTTAATTGGGCGGAAAATGGACGTTTGTTGTATTGATGTTGATTTTTTTTAAAGGAAATTGTTTGTTGGAGTTTTTTTTTATGATTAAAAGGTCGATTTTTGGAATTTTTTTAAATCAAATCAAATCCGACATTTCTAAGCATAAAATTAAACTATTTATAAATCAATTATCACAAGTGTATTGTTAAGATCGTTGTTATCAAAGAAATGCAATCCATTTTTCAATTTGAATTTGATCTCAGATCTGAATCAGTCAAAATTGAATCGTTTGGTCATTTTTATAATTTTTTACGTACACAACTAATTAGGTACATTTTTAAATTAATCAATCTAAAAATAAGTATGTATAATAAATGTGTACCTAACAATTCTTTAAAATATATTTTTTATGAAATCATAAAAAATTGAAAAATGAAGAAAATAAATTTTCTATGGTTGAATTTGATTTGTATAAAATTGAATTTGGAGTATAAAAACTATAAAGAATACTATCTATATATAACACTTACGTAATTTTAAAACGTATATTGTGTTAACTAATAATTATTTAAATTTATTTTATAATTAAAATATAAAAAAAATAAATAAATATAAGTCAATATTTGTCATTTTAATGTATTAAAATATTTTCGAAGATTATAATATTAATAAATTTTAAACACGTTGAAAAAAATGTGTTCAAATTTACAGTTGGGTTTCGTACAACCTCGCGCGTTCAAATCACCAAACAAAAACGTGTGTTTGTCCACGAAAAAACTGCATATTGAAAAAACGGCTTATCCGCACATTGAAATAACATTCCCACACTTTCGAAGACCAACATTTAGACGAAAAACATTTCAAAACCACACTCGCACGGACGCCCTCGATCTAGCTCCCCCAATTCGTCGGGCCGCGGACATTTTTCACCGCGGACAACAATCATTCTATCGCCCCTGGAGAAGCCTATGATTAAAACGTGACAAATAAATTGTCGTCGTTTTCGTCACGGCGCACGCGATGTCCCATGGACGGCGTCGTCCCGCGACAACCATGGCCGCCCGAGACCGGGACGATGTATCAATGGTGTATTGAAGTCGGTGCTTGTTTGAGTGTTTGTGAATGCGGCTGGGGAGGAAGCTGACCCTACAGCGAAGGCTTGAGGCGATCACGCGAGCCTCGAGTCATTGCCGACAGGCTTGAACTCTGATTGTTCGGGAAAAATTGAAGGAAAATCGCGAAAATTTTCTGTACGTTTTTAAATTTATTGAGTACTAGTATATAGGCCCGATGTTAATAACGTCGGCTGTGGATTTGTTAAGAAACGGTAAACGATAAAATGTGAAAACCCGATTGTGTGAACTCGGAATGTGTACCCGATTTGAATATTTAATGTTTAATTAATAAAAAAAGTTCATTTGTTCATCATCATCATCATCATCATCACCATCACCATCATCATCACCATCATCACCACCATAAAAAAAGAAAAAGAAAAACAAGTCATGAGCGTCATCGACACAGACAGACAGACACACACATACAGATATCCTCTATTATATATAGGGGACTAGTATATAGGCCCGATGTTAATAACATCGGATGTGAAAAAAAAATCATCAAAAGTCGCGGTTCAAGTCGTTCATTGGAAAAAAGGAGAAAAAAAAATCATCATCGCCATCATCATCATCATCACCATCACATTCATCATCATCATCATCATCAGTATCGTTCGGGTCGTTCATTTAAAAGTCGCGGAAAAATTTAAAAAAAAAATCGCGAGCGTCATCGTGACAGACAGACAGACAGACGAACGGACGGACAGACACACACATAGAAATCCGCTATTATATATAGGGGATTGTATTTTTTTATGAAAATATAACAATAATATTTTAAACTGTATAATTTTTAAAATGTATTGATTGAAAGATCACGATTTTTATATTTTTCAAACGTAAAATTAAGCAGTATCGATTTCGTCGAAAACAACATTGCGAAAATTCGTGTAATTTTGTTTTCGTATTACATTTCAAATCAAAATAATCATCATAATCAAATTCAATCATATACAAAAACATCTACAAATTACGCGAACACTAAATTTAAATCCTTTATAATGCAATAAACGAAATTTGTAACGATTTTGAATCATTACAAATTTCTTCGATAAATCAAGACGCGCATCGATCACTTTGTGAATACATTTCCTAATAATTATAACAAATCGAAGTGTCACTTTTCGCAATTTGGCAACCTATAAATTTTATATTGTTCGCATTTGGTCGCGATGTGTCTAATAATTGACGAGTGAAAACGCATAAATTAAATTCGTTAAAATTACGTTATCCACTTGTAAGATCGATCAGCACAACGCAGTAATCTTTTTCTTTCGAGTGTTGCAAATTTTTCGAATTATGTTGCGATTCTATTATAACGCAATAAAATTGTTATTCTTTTTTATACAGTTTTAAATACAATTTTTTTATATACTCAACTCATTACGAACGAATATATTACACTTTTTTTCGAATTATGATTCGATTTCGGAAAAGGGCACGTAACCGATGCGGCCCAGAGTTTTTGACCCGCTCTGAGAAATTATCAAAGCGGACCACAAAGTTGAAGTGAAACGAGCGAAGGCGCAGCACGAACTGCAATTTAAAAAATCAAAATAAAAATAAATAGGGCGGTAGCTCTCGATATCGAAACGAAATGGTGGTAAAGATGGACCTCCTCCTATTTACCGTTGCCGAGCCATTTGTTTAACGCCGACACCTTCTAGATGCAATGCAACTGTTCAAACGAGATTCTCTTCGTATTGTGGAAAATTTATCTTTTATGATAGAAGTTGAAAATAATTTATTTAACTCTTCTTTGCATCCTGTTGCAAATTCGGTACAAGTCTTATAATATGTTTATTTTTCATATAGGTTCAAAAATTCTTTTGTTTTATGTATTTTTTTAACTCGATTATCTTTTGATTGTATTAAAAAATTAAAATAACGAAGATTTGTCTAATTTAGTGATATTAAGCGCTTAGTGATATTATTCTATTGAAAAATAATTTAAACTTCAATTTTCTTTTTCATTGAACCATTATTTAGAGGTTGTAATTGATTATCAGTTTTGTGTGACATCTCAAATGATCAAATCAGAGACGTCTAATTCCGTGATAAGGTCGTGTAATTCTGTGTTATTTTTTTGTCAAAAAACAAAACTTCATATATGTGTTGTTTCTTTTAGTATGGTTAACAATTAGATCATCATAATTTTTCTGGAATCATTGAAAATTTTTCGCAACAAAAACCATCCATTTCAAATGATCGATTATGCACGATCAAAACCATCTATCGACATCACCGATTGCCACTTTCAACTTCAATTAAAAAACTGACATATTCAACTGAACCACTGGTTTCGTAATATACTTCAATTGATGCAATTTCCCATCCATATCAACAATACGAAAACACAATCGAACGACACAAACGTTCGAATTTCCCGGCCCGGCTCGCGGCACTTTCCCGGCGTTTTTCCTCGATTCAGACCTGCGGTCTTCAGCCGTCTCCAGGACTCGGACTTCCTCCGGATCTGGTGGACGAGTTCGTGCTCCTTGTGGGTGGGTACGTGCCATAAATCATGCGAGTAGTCGATAGCGTCCCTCGGCCGCTACCATTACGTTAATTGGATTCTCGCCGGCGAGAGCAGTGGTCCGACAAATCGCCGAACACGACCGCTATATTCGAAAACGGAGGGAAAGGACGTTAAACAAAATGGCGTGTAACGAGCCAGTGGTGTATCTTGGCATCGGTGCGGTTGGCGTTTTCGAAGCGAAAGAAGTGTTGGAGGCGCTGCGTTGTTCGCTGGATTCGATTGTTGGATCGAACAGGTTTTTTGTATATGTTATACTCAAAGTATATTTCTCAGTTAAAATATAGTTTGACTAGGTAAAATATATTTTATCTAACTCACGTAGTTATTTCGTCTGACACAATGGAAATATTATTTGAGTGGTCAGAGTCAGATAATGTGTATTTTAACTTCAACTAACAAGTCAGTGTTGCCAACGCCAATGGCGAAAAGTCTCAAAGTCGCACTATTTAGTTTTTGAGACGTTGATAGAAATGATTATAGTTAATAGTTAAATGTAATATAAATCTAGATTGTATATCGTTCCTGAATCGTTAAAAAAAATGAAGATTTACTTAAAAAATATTATACAAAAAAAAGATAAATATTGTTGAGTCAAGTTAGTCACATCAAGTAATTAAGTATAATTTCAGTAGTTTTCAAATTTTGAACTGTTTTTCGATAAAGTAACATTATCAACATTGTAATAAATTGGCAATATGATTATAGTGGCACAAAAATTGGTACGGTTTGTTTGTGAATATAGTATTGATCTAAGACTTTTTGGCAAATGATGTTTAGTATTCGAATTCATTCAAAGTTGACATATGTTTATCGTTATAAAGAGACAAATAATAGAGGATAAATAAGGTTAGGATGAATTGTTCAAGGCTTTGGAGAGGAGCAAGAGCAAAAGGGGTGGATCAGGAGTAGGAGCATGGAGCACTAGCAAGAGTACAGAGCAGAAACAGGAGCAGATGAACGGATTAGAATCAGAAGCACAGATCATGAGCAGGAGCACGGAGCAGAAACAAGAGCAGAAGAACAAATTAGGAGCAGAAGAACAGATTAGGAGCAGGAGCACGGATTACGAGCAAGAGCAAGGAGCAGAAACAAGAGCAGATGAACGGATCAGGAACAGGAGCATGGAGTAAGTGAAGTAACAGGTTTTTACCCGAAGTAGGAGTGGAGTTGGAGCACAGAATTTTTTATTGCTTGGTTGCTCCGACTTCAAATATAAGATTGAAGAAAAAAAAATTGTCTAAAAATTTGAGATTAATCTGATTTTTAATTATAACTAAATTGTGTTGATTTTATCATAATTCTCTCATTTCATAGTGATTATTATTATTTATAATATTTGTATATTTTATATATTTCAATAATTAATTCATTTAATCGGAGCATGGAGCAACTTTGATGTCGGAGCGGAGCAACTTTATAAAGTGGTCACTTCAAAGCCCTAGAAAATACAATAAATTTTTCAATCTTTCGAAATCTATATAATGTAATTGTAACGTAAAAAATATTCTAATATAAACAGATATTTTAAATACGATCATATGATTCTTCATCAAATGTTTTTAAAGCAAATAAAAAATCATATTCATCTTTTAATCTATTAATTTATCCCTTAACTTTTATGATCCATGGGAACCAATATATGAAAATATTTAGCTCCCGACAGTCGGTGCATAATGCTTTTGTTGAGGTTTTAATAAATATATTTTCGAATTTCAATTTTAAAATCGCCGATCGTGACCAATCCATCCAAAAAACGGAGGGAAAAGTCAAAGAAAATGGCGTGTAATGAGCCGATGATGTATCTTAATGTTTGTATGCTTGAACGTTTTGGAAGCGTTCATTGTTAATTTTTAAATCGTGAATTTTCATGTTATTACCTCTTTTCAAAATTTAAAAAATATATTTTAAAACCATGAATCATATTCGATACATATTTTACTATAAATAATCGATTTAATTATTATAAAATCAATAAAAAAAAATACCAAGACGTATTAACAAACATCTGGTAACGCCTTTGAACACTATCCAACATTCAAAGAGAAAACTCAACCAATTCATTTAATATGCATGAAAATCTTAACATTTCCAACAAAATCGAGTACTTAACCTCAACTACACAAAAACCACTTTTTATATCTTACATTAAACGACAACCAGACCCACAAAAACAGCACCAATCGGCCATCTAATGAGCCGAAATGTCCACACTTATCACGTGCAATTTGGAGCATGGATCATTCTATGGATCAATCCGTTCTTTCACGGACCGGTTGAAGGATGACTAAGCATCGTAGATCTAATTAGATCTATCCGTGGCCAGCTTTATCCGGCTCGTTATTATCAAATAATACATTACGTATAATTTGTATTGTGTTAGGGGAGGTATTAATGAGGCTTCGTGACAGCTGAATTATTGCCGGCCAATCGTAGGATATCATTATCGAGTCCTTATTGTGCTGTTGAGTTGAATGGGTTTTTGCGTTCGAAGCTTTGAGTTTTGTGTGGTAAATCGTGAGAATTTTATCGATTCGATTTGTTAATGAATGTGTTAGTTGGTTCTTGTAAGTGGCGTCGTGTTTATGATGGTATTTTTTGATTTTTAGTTATGTAGTATTCATTGGCTTCTCATTACATGTGTTATATTGATCATAGATATTCTCAAAAACGTATTTCATTGCATTGTTCAAGCCGTTTTGTAAACGGAGGCGTTTATTCCGAGTGAAGAGTTTATTCGCTTGTCTAAGTTTCATTTCATGAAGAAAAAGTGCAACTGACGAAATTAAAAATATTTACGATTTATTATGCGATAAATTTCATTCGAGATGTTTTGATCTTAAAAATTGCGCTTAAAAGCGGAAGACCGAAGAAAAGGTGAAAAAGGGACTTTCCGAACATTTTGATTCATAGCCGACACAATATTACAAAAAGAATACAAAAAAGTTGACAGAAGTATTAAATAACTTTAGAAATTATATTTTATAACAATAATTAATAAATAAAGTTTTTATCGAAAACTTCATCTTTCATTCAAAATACGATACGAATTTTGGGATAGACAATTATAACGTTTGCAAATAAATCGCACCTACGTTCTAAAAATGATTTATCATTTACTATATATCAAAAGATCGCGAGCAGTATTCAATTTGAAAATTTTGACACGAAAACATAAATCATAATTTAGAAATTTCGAAACCCGCTCCTTTATAAAATGTGTACGGACATTCACCGATGGCATATCTGAAACTTTTTACGACTCAATCCCAATTGACTTTTCAACACCGTAATATATAATAATAACTTTTACTTTCGATTTAAGTTCAGATTCATTTTTCTCTGTTTCCGTCTGTTTTAATCAGCCGAAAGTCGATACTGTTAGACTTAACGACTTCGGCAACGGATCATTATAAAACGCTCGTATTTGAAACGTTTCGAAAAAAATCAATAACCGGATAAGTAACAGTGAAATCCGTGTGAATATAAACAATAAAAGTCATATCGTACACCATATATTGGGCACTTTCACCATTCGTCCGAGAAAAACCCGATCGAGATCACGAGCGATGCGAAAAATGCCATAATTCAACATTATTATAGTAAATCGAGAAAATATTTGTAATTTTGGCGTATTTAATATTGCAGACGTGCGCTTTTACTTTAAATTCGTTTCGAAATGTTATCGTGTTGTTTATAATTGTTTAGCGGTGCGTAATTTCGTCACGCGCATGTAAAGCCTTATATGTCGTAAAAGTTCAGTTAATTAATATTCTTCGTTAAGTTCAATGAATATTAATTTAATTAATCAATTGAATGAATTAGATATCAACGCACATGTAATTTTTTATATGTATAAAGTATGAAACCACAAATAAATTATAATATTTAGATGAAAGTTCATCATATTATCAAAGTTATTACATTAATTCAATTTCATTAATAATTCTTAATATTTTATTTTTTAAATCTTAAGTTTCATGAATTTTGTATTTCAATATCAATAAAATAAATAAAATATTAACGCGCTTTCTTTTACAGAGTACGAAACCCAAAACTCGAATACAACATTCGAACGAATTTTCGGATTTATTATATTGAAAATATTACTAAACACAAATTTCATCTGATATAACGTATGACTAATCTGTCAATCCATATTAAAAATTTTCACACGATTCAACCGTTTTTTTTTTCATCATACGTTTTTAGGTCAATCTGTATATCAATTTTACCGATATGGAAATACGAGTAAAAGCGTTCGTGTCAAAGCTTTCGATTCAAATTTTCGATAGACTCAAAACGGAAACCGTTCGAATGCCTTTCATTAATCGATTAGTATTAACATTGATTGAGCAGATAAGATCTAGAGTGCTCCTTTTGTTCGTTTAATGAAACCGATTTTGTAATTTGTCGAGATAAAAGCGTTCCCAGGATACACCAAACGGCTCATTAGCGAATCGAATATTTCAATTTAATATTCGACGTATATATTAAAACAGTTCAACGACGCGAATAGAACAATATGTCGAGGAAAGTTACAGTTCGTGAGTCCCGAATCAATTTCCCACAATTGCTCGTTGTCTCCATTGTTGAGGAAACGAGAGGTCCGCTCGCCAGATTTATGTTTGCCAATGTTGAAGTCGATTTATGGATCGTTTGGATAATTTTATTACGTATCGTGGATCTAGTCGCATCCGTATATCCGTATTTCGATCGACGCGGGTGATCCAGATTTGTTTGGTTTTAATTGGTTACAAAATTCGGTCGTAAAACGTTCTTGTGATCTATTGGACTAATGATCGTTTTGTCGGGACACGATTTTACGATGGATTTGCTCGGATTGATCCTTGGATTGTATGTTATCGTCGTATTACGTAAATACAGCTTTTACAATACAAATTTAGTCTTTTGAAAATCAAATTCAATCCTTTTTGTATCAAATTCATTGTTTTAAAAATCAAATTCTCGAATTTTTTGAAGATCGAATTGAATTCGATCATCGAAATTATATATTTATTAAGATTGTTATCTAATTACATAAATACAGCTTTTACGCTTTTAATTTAGTCTTTTTCAAATCAAATTCAACTTTTTGCAGATCAAATTCGAACGTCAAAAGTATACTGTTAAGATCGTTATTGTAGTAATCAATGAAATAAAATTAATTCTTCAATTTGACATTGATTGAAAAATTGAAAAATGAAGAAAATAAATTTTCGATGGTTGAATTTGATTTGTTAAATATATAATTTGAAATTCAAAAGAATTAATGTATACTTGTATAAGGTTGAATTTGGAGTGTGAAAACTTGGTCTCAGTTGGTTATTTTTACACAATTTTACATATAAAATGACAGATCATGTTGCCTTAATATTTATTTTTACATATTCACATCCCATAATTTATAAAAAGCATGTATTATATGAAAAAGTATGTTTACAATGGTCCAATTTTATTTGAAAAAGGTCGAATTTGATTCGTAAAAGGCTGAATTTGATTTAAAAAAGACTCCTTGTGAATATGGAATGTAAAATAATTTAAAATATTCCCTCAATAACATTATAGAATACTTTTAAAACAGTTCATTGCCAAACAAACCCATCTATACCATTATCATTAAACTTCAACTATGGGAAAAGCACAAATTCGACAACATCAACAAACCCCCGTCCTTACAACTGCTCCGTTTTAACGACCGTTGTTAAATTCGCTAAATGCTCCGACGAAAGTTCGTTACGTCGATTAAATAAATACCAAACCCCACAACGAAGTATAAAAGTAATGATGCGGTTTTAATGCGTGTTTTGTGCGCTATGCGCAGCGGCACGTTCAGTAGAGATAATATCGATAAAATTGCTCATAACTCAACGTTAATACGATAGTAAAAATCTCGTTATTCGGTATCAGTCTAACGAAATTCGTTACCAAAGCGTGGGATGAAGTATTGGACTTTTTCGGATCGTTTCGGTTGCGGGTTGCTGTGAATTTTCGAAGTAGTTCGATGAATTTTTTGAAGGAAATCGCATTCTTATGATTGCAATTTGTTAATAATCGTAAAATAATCAATCTGTATAAGAAGTAAATTATAATGGATGTTCTCATGATCGGTATATGTAATCAGTATTAAAACGTTTACGACCGAATCAATAAAATATTGCGATTGAAGTATACCGACGCTTTTGAATTATCCAGTACAAATGAGTATTACTGGTGGAAATGTAGCAAAATTGCAATAGTTATGACTTCTCTATTATGTTTGTAATGATTTTAGTCGCTTATTATAGGTACATGCTGATTAAATTTTAAAAGGGCATTCATAATAATATAAAGAGACATTGTTTGAAAATTTTATTGTAGTGTAATAATACTGATTTGTTCTATAATTGAGGTGGTATTTTGAAAGTTTTAAGGTCAGTTTTAGGAAAAAATGTGTTGATAAAAGTTGTGTTTTGATGCAGTTATAATATCAAATTTTTATACTCAAAACAATACACAATGTCCGCCCAATTTTATAAAAATCAGTTGAACTTTACAATGTTTTTTTTAAACGGTATAAATCCATCGTAATAATCGTATAAAACATGAGTTTAAGATGATTTTAATGCCTTAAATAACTTTGATTCTACATAATTATTTCAACATGCAAATTATAAAAGAGAAATAACTATATTATTTGCAAAGTGATTCACTTCAATACAAAATTTTTAAGCCCATTACAATATAATCGTAATTAATTTTCAATCAAGTCAATTTTCACGTATATCAATCGACATACAAACTTCTTACGCATATCCCAAAACAAACATCTTTCTAAATCAACATCCAATCAAAACAATCGATTCTGAACAACGACAAAAACCAAACTCACACAAACCCGCCAAATCGCAATCGACCACTAATTACTACGGCTCAATTACACGAAAGCCCATCAGCCTTTTCTATTACGCGCATAAAACTACCACACTTTATTTTTTAAGCTCCCCATGCACACATACAGCCTTTTCTCGTTTATTTTATCTTATTTCGCGGAGGCTTTTATTGCCTCGGCTCGTTCTAATGAGCGGTCCTCGCTCGTTTGTGCGCAATGTTAAAATGCGGCCGCGCCATGTATACCGTTGTCGAAGATGATTAGCGTTGTCCGATGGTCGTTTGCGATTTTGAGTTTTTTTTTTGTCGACTGTTATGTTGCATGTGCGAGATGTTCGATAGTTGGAAATCGGTTGGGCATGTAAGTTGGATGGGAGATTCAGCAGATGCTTGAGGAGTCGCTAATTGTGCGAATAATGGAGTATCTTGTTGTTGAGGTGTTCTTTATGTGTTTTCTTTTGGTGGTTTTTATTTTGAAATATATTGTGTGTTTTATCAACTTGAAACCATTGAAAGGCGTATTTTTAATACATTTTTTATTGAATAAAATAAAGAAAAATATAAAGCTTTCAATTTAAGGCGTTGTTAGACTTTTCCTTTTGTATACATTCTTAACTTTTAATCCTAGTTTTATTACTAGCCTTATTCTTATTTCTAACCATATACTTAACCTTAGATCTAGTTCTATTCCTAGCCCTAGTCCTAGTCCTATTTCTATATCTAGTCCTAGTTCTAGTCCTAGTCACGTCATAGTTCTAATCCTAAACCTAGTCCTACTCCGAGTTCTAAATAGAGACTGTCATTAGAATTAGCGTCTAAATTTTATAGTGTAAAACTTAGACTCTAATTTCGACGTTATATAATATAATATAAACCAAATTCAACCTTTTAAACCTCAAATTTCACCTTTTAAAACTTTAAATTAAACCTTTTCCAAATTAATTTCAACCATCGCAATTTTACATTCCTCACTTTTATTTTATTTTTATGATTTGTGAAAAATATAAAAAAAACATTAAGTATTATATTATACATATCCATTGTATCGATTTTCTGATTGATTTAAGAAAAAGAAAGAATTGATTGGTTTTGTATATGAAAAAAAATGTAAAATTCACCAATTGAGATTTTCAAAGTCAAATCGATTATATTTCATTTATGATAAGAAATGAACTTATGTTTTTGACGAAATTTCGATAAAGTTTTCGTGGCTGAATTTGACTATTTAAAAGATTAAAATGTTAATTTTGATTTCGTATTAGGTTGAATTCGGAGTGTAAAAGATATAGCAAATTTAACTAAATATAATAAAAGAAAAGTCCAAGATTTTAGTGATATTAAAAAACCGGATCAAAAAAACTTTTGATCCAAACGAAATTTAAACACACAAATTCAATCGAAACGTTCAATTATATCAGCATAAAAAAATAACACAATACGATTATCTCATTCGCGAAATTCTTCGGCGAAAATTCGCACCGCGGACCGCTCTCGATAAGAGCGGTCGCCACTTTTTTATTTACGGGTTAATTACGGAAGCATCTGCATATCGAAGCCAGCCGAAGAAAGCGGACGGTTCCCAAACGTCTGATTTATTTTTTTAATATTTTTTCGGTGCGCATTCTGCGGCGCCATTGAAGAAAACCGCAGCAACTGGACACGTTTGAATTCGGTCGTTTTCCCGCGCGCGGTTTCGCAAATTTCGCGTTCGGTGGTTGTGATTGAAATGTGTTTTTTTTATAATGAATTTTTAGAATACTTTATAATATGATAAATATCAGGGTGTGATCCCATATTGAGTATAAATGCATTATAGATGTGATTACGTATATTCTTATCATTGGGTTTTACTTTTATTCTTCGTTTTGATATTTGTCATTTTAAAATTATCGTTAATTATATTTTAGGTATATAAGTATATGTATAATAGATTTCTTTGTATCATATGTAAAATTTTACATTTGAAAATCGTCGAATTTTGCAATGTGTTGAGGATTTATCTTTATGTATATGCAAAATATGCAGATTGGAAGCCAGAGTGCGGAACTTACATATGCATGTAAGTTGTTCAAATTGAAACATAAAATATCCAAGTGACTCCTTTTTTTAACTTAAAACCAACAACGAAAATTCATTCCGGTACATAAACTAAGAGCCGTTTTTTAATTTACGAGATTAAAAGATTCGTTTAATTTTCATTCGAAGATTCGAGTTCCAAGAACGTTCGATTGCAACCGAAAATTATAACAACCTCAACTCCGTATAATTGACGGATTCGAAAAATTGTACAGAATCAATCACATCAACATCAGAATACCTTTCAGTAACAATCATACAAATTAGACGACACCGATCGATCGTTTCTACTTCGAAAGACCATCAACAACCCAATAAAACGGCGATCCATTCGCACAACACGACACGACATCCTCGGCGGTACCACATTTTCCTTTAGCAGCCGACTTTTGCGAAATATCCGTGCCGTATCCATTCGCTGGCAATTACCAGCCGGACTCGGATATAAATTGCCGGAGGAGCGGTTTCTCCTACTTCGGAGGCCCATCTCGAGGATCCAAAGCGGAGGCTCGTAAATTCCGTCCCAGGCTTTATTGGCCGCCAAACTAATTGCCGGCTTCAAAACATGTCCGACGGGGGGTGGTTAGCACTCCCACGACAACCTCCGCGGGTGTCCTTTTGAAAAATCGAAGCGAATTCCATATCCAGTTGCTTGCCGTTAGAGAAAGCTCTTTGCGTTATCTAGGTTGGCGTGTTTGAGCTTCCGATGCGTCATTTGTTTGTATTGCAAGAAATCGAAAATATTTTTCATTTTTTTTTCGAATGTATTATATAGGGTGCTAAAATGGTCTCATTAAAACTTTAAAGAGGTTATTGATCATGGTAATTGAAAATTTTTAAACTAAACATACCTTAGATTAGAGGAAAGTGACGGATCCTGGACTCATGAGAGTTCTGGACCATCCGGTTTTGAATTTTTTCGGAACTTTTATGGCTCAGAACTCGTCACTTACTCCTTAGTCTAAAGTATCTCTTATTGTCAGTCTTAGTCTAAGTAAGTAGTGTAGTAAGTAACGTTTTTGAGTTATTATTATTATAATTTTTAAGAAAAAACCAAAGTTTCACACTTACACACTAATGATTTCCAAATGAAAAATAATATGTTAGAAAAACCTTTTTTTGTTGGTTTATTATATATTTGATCTTTAAATAAGAATAAAAAATTCTATATAAACTAAAAACTATTAGAAATACATGATCAATTATCAAAAAAATACTGAAACAAAAGAAAACTAGAGTTTTTTGATATATCTTGTTAAAAAAAACGAATTTCAAAATTTTCAAATATTATTAAAAAAATCTCTGTTGAAAAACTTTTTCTAACCGATTCTCAAAACTAAGGTACCTTTAAGGAGACCTTTATAACAGCCTGTATATAAATTCAATGTCTAATATCCATTTGATATTTTATGTTTCCAAACATTTTTTGTTGAATAACTGTTACTGCTCGGGTCGGGTTTGATTTTGGTTTTCAAAGGTCAATTATGTGAAAAATAATTGAATGTCGGAAAGTAAAAGTAGAAATAAAAGGAAACATATTTGATCTTTTTGGGCGTTCTATATAAATCGTTTTAATTAGTAGCTTAGAAGCACAGCGACCAGTCTTTTGAATCATGATTCACCAATCAACCGATCACGACTCGATCCCAATACAGAATAGATCATGCATTTTTCCGTTCACGATGCTTAAACACTGTGATGACCGCAAATAAAAAAAAAACAATTATTACAAAACTTTCTCTACGTATAAATGTTTCTATACATAAAAAATACATTTCGATCCCTTTACCTTCGTCCAGAGTTTTCTTCGGATTCCGACCATGATTAATCGTAAGCCACGAGAATTCCGACTGTCTTAAGAGTCGAAACAGTCATGCCATAAGTGAATTAAGATCTGCGTGACGAAATCCAAAGTTTACTCTCGTTTAGAGCCTCTCACATACAAAGCCGACTTCTGTACGCACAACGAAACATTGTACGTTAGTGTACGCCCAGAAGGCGGGTAATTAAACGAAGGAATTCCTCGGGTAGAAAAGAGCAAAGAGATATGCCTAATTGTACGACGATTAGAAGCCATTTTTGTACGACGCCGTAATTAAATCATCAATCAACTAACGCCATGCGCGCGCGCACTTTCCTACCCGTTTGTTTGCCGTCCACTTTGAAAAGAATTATATAAAAAAAATGCTTCGGAACGAAAAAAGTCGTATAAGAGTTGCGAGGTCAATATTGCGAACGCTCCTAATTATGTTCGCCACTTGTGGATAGACAAAGGTTGTTATATCGTATTGTATCGGTTTTTGAACGGCGTTTGCGTGTTAAAAGGTTACACAGTTGAATAGGCACAATTGGTTTCGCTTTTTTCGAATTATTATTGGGTTAGTAATTTGAAATATTCGTTATGTACAATCAAAATATGCCAAATCGAGATATTTATTATTCAAAGTAAATCATGTTTATTCGTTTTGTTTTTTTTTTATATAAATTAAATTTTATTTAATTTGAAAAACTGTATTTCTTTTTAAATGAGGGTTCAACCTTAATTAACTTCTTTTTGGACCAGATACAATTTGAAATATCGACGTGAAATAAATGTTGGGAAGTTCTTATTGTGGGGAGATCTGAACGCGCGGTCACGACACGAACCCAAATGAAACTGGCTGCCGGTTCGCTTTATCCTTATTTACAGTTATTTTAAATTCGTTTCGGATTCCGGACATGCAATTATTCGAAATGAAACGGTTTCGCTTAATAGGTTGTAAATTTTACGGTCGGAGAGTCGGAAAAACGGCGCGCGCGTAGCTTCCGTGAAAATTTCTTATAAGTGCTCTATAATAAGAAAGGATAAAAATAAGTTTTTCTCTTGAGAAATTTTATAAATTATTATAATATTATAATAAGTTTCATTTTCTAACCATTACATTATTAATATTAATTAAATTTATCAACACAATCTAAAATATATGAAATTTTATATATTATCATAATTCAATGCCGATTTAACTCAAACACGTTCAAAAATTTTTTCAAATATTCAAGCCCCGAATTCCTACAATAGCCAAGGTTCAATAGTTTACAAAAACAACCTCAAAACCCAACAAAAAAACGCGAAATCAGAGCAAACACCTAAGGTCACGAAGATTTTCCTCTCGACTCGAGCACAATCTCGCACGAGACTATACCCTGGTACGTGGCGACGGGTCACGCATGACCACCACCACGTACCAGATCGCGGACCAGATCGCATTATCCGCTTCAGAGTGCAAGAAACGGTGAAAGGTAAATGGTGACCTATTGTGGTCTAGCAGGGTGTGGCCATCGAGGCCCCTCCATCTGGTCGAGAGCGAGAAACACGCCTACCGAAGTGTTCTTGCAGGTGAATGCCATCAGCGACACCCGGAACAAAGAACCAGATCGGCCGTGGACAATGGTTCTGAATTAGTGTGGTTATTGGGTTTGATTGGTAAATGTTTGGGAAGGATCGAAAAGGTTGGTTGTATCAGTAAATGAAATGTCAAAGATGGGTTTGTGTGGGAAAATTCGGTTAGAGGTAGTCGGTTAGATTCGGTTAGTAGTGAATTTTAGATGATGAATGGAAAAATTATTGGATTTTTTTTTAAATATAATGTTCATATTCAAATATGCATCTTTTTTCATCATATGAGAACTTAACATTTGATAATTAATCGAAAAATCAATAGAAAACTTTCACATGAATATTAACGTTCAATCTCTGACCAAAATCTGCAAACGATTTATAAAAATCACATGAAAACACTGCAAATAACCCATCATAGATTTTTAATATAATGTTAATATTGAAATATGTATCATTTATCATCATATGGAATGAAAAAAATGATAATTTTTATTAAATTAATCGAAAAATCAATACAAAACATTCACAAGAATGATACAAATTTCTCATCGAAAAACATTTAATCCCTGATCAAAATCTGCAAACGATTCATCAAAAAAACTGCAAAGAACCCATCACAGATTTTAAATATGCATTCATACCAATCTGATACGATGATAAATTAAACAATTTGTGTACCGTTGATGTAAACGCATGTTTTACGACGCCTTAACAACCGGATGGCGCGGTTCAAGTGTTTAGTTACTTGACGATCGTATATACCTCGGACGATTATTACAACCGTTTTTTATACCTTCCTCCACATTTTACAAGATATAATCACTTATATATAACGCGGCCGAACGAGCGTAAAAAGTAACAACTTCAAAACGTACAATTTTCACGTGAAACGTTGTTATTACGCGCGGTGGGAAAATGTCATACTCTCGCGTGAAAAAATTCGAAAGCTCGAACGTTCTAGAAAAACGGCAGATCTTATCTCGTGTGTATGTTATGCGTAATATGTGATTTGTTCTGATTTTGATTTTCGGGCCGCGGCGTGGCGGCCTCGAGTTCTCGGAACGATCGAACGATTATGGACGTTTCGTAAAGTGTATGTATTTATCTTTTCTTAGATATCTAATAAATACTAGTTCCTTACGTGCGCATTTGATATTTTTCACCGAACTGTTATTTGTGAGTTTCGTTTTTTTTTTTTTTGGTAAGGCAAGGTGGTCTCCTTTACGTAATGGACGTATGATAAATTTTCGACATTGAGAAATCGATTCACTTTTACCAATCGCGAGATTATCGATTTCGTAACCGATTAATCTGTGGATGGAAAATTTAACAGTTGTAGGGTGCCTTTTAAAGCGTCGGATTATAATAATCTGAGAAATTTCTGCTAATTACGAAATCTTTCATTTTTACGTAATAAGTTAATATTTCGCTTTCATTCGCGTGGCATTTCCATTGTTTCATAATAACTCTTTGAGGCATTTTGTTATGAAAAATGCCCACTTTTTTGATATCTTAATTTGTAAGATGGTTTAAAAAGTATTCCATATCAAATATTTTAATTATTCAGTAGTTCAATAATGGATGACTTTTTTTATATGATATTAACCGTAAAATTATTGGTTCATGTCTAATTAATATAATTAATTAAACATGACCTGGTAAGTTTGTATATAGTCAAGAGTTCAACAAAAAAAAAACTATATTTCACTCATTTGTGAAATAGGTTTTTTCCCCAACTTCGTCCGTAATAATTAAAGTTTTAGTTTTCAAATTTACTCAAACTCTTGCCTACAGTTCAACTGTTAACAATTTTTTTGAATTTATTGATCAAAATATAACATTACAATAAAATTATACTATAATACACTATACAGTGAACCTCCTTATAACGTCAAGATAGATTCCATGCTATAAGGGGTTAAGGTTTTTCAATTTTAATTTTTTTTTGTACATTTTAACATGTTAACTGTTTGTGTCAAATGCATTTGAAAAAAAAAATTGAATTTGAATGCATTTGAACTATATTATTATATATAGCGATGGAAGTTATAGGAAGGTTTACTGTACTAAATAATTAAACATAATATAGCAAATACATATATAATTTTTTAATGAGGATCAAATTTCTATTCGATGACTTTTATAAAATCTTGCACCTCAAAGACTTATTAATAAACAAACGAAATCCTCAAACTTTCGATTCAATTTCGTAAAATTTTCAAAATTTTCCAAGACCCAAAAAATTTTCCGGTACAAATCAGAGATCTCCAAACTTTTTCCGACACCCGCCCAACCGCTACTCCATCTCAACAATCCGCATCGATTATAACAACAAATACGGCATAATTGAACGCAATTTCGCGGCCTCAACTGTGAGAACCGATACGCCATGAAAGTGAGAGGCGTGACCGCACGATCCCGTTGCGTTCGTACGATTTCGTGTAATTAAATCATTATATTTATTTGTGTGTATACGAAAGCACAAATATGGACCCCGGTAGTCGGACAGCGTATATACATATATATGAAATCGTACGTACCGAAACAAAAGCGGGCTTCGAATCCGGTCGGTAATCCTATTACGTTTCGAAAGAGTCCGTGGGTGGGTCTGCGGTATGACCGTGGGAAAGTTGCCGAGTTCGTTGTTACTGTTGTACGTCATTTGTGTGGTAGTTTGTTAATTTTTTGAAATTTTAGGATTCGGCGGTTTTGGGGTGTTGTGCGGTTTTGGGTGCGTCGTTGGATTCGGATACGGTAGTTAAATGTTGGTGATGGATGCGGATTGTTTGTTGATGGAAAAAAATTGTCGGTTTCTTCAGAATGTGTAGATTGTACTATGAATTTGTATGCGGAAATGTATAATTTCATTAATATGTCTGATTTGTAGAGTTTTCCAACCCATTTTTCATAATGTAGTAGATTTTCGTAGAAAAATTAAATTAGCATTCTATGAAAATGTATTAAAATTAAAAACTTTCAAGTATTTTAAAAATTTACAATCTATTAAACGTTTCTTTAACAGAAAATTTTGAATAACGCTGAGTCCTATGAAAAAAAAAATAATTTTCAATATTTTAAAGTTTAAACACTTTTCTTTGGAAGATATGGTACATTCAATTCTTAAAAACTTCGATACCAAAGTATTGAAAAATTCAAGATTTGTTAAACGTTTCATTATCAGAAAAATTTGAAAAACGCCAACCTTAAATATGTCACATTCAATTCTTAAAAGCTTTAAATAATAAAAATCATCCCTCATACTCAATCATAAGCATATATCGTCCTCACCATTCACATCAAAAACCCAATGCATCAAAAACAAACTTACACATCACCTCATATACAATACAATCTCAACAGTTTTCCTCGACAATTTTCAACTTCTTATATGAACCAAGCGCAACCAAAACGAAAAAAAGTTGGCAGCCCTTGCAGGAAAAGCGTCGACGACGCAATTTCGTATCGGCGGGAAAAGCGCCGACCAATCGGAGGAGAGAAGGGCGTGGCTTCGACGCCTCGTCCCTCCCCCGCTCACACGTGCTCGTTTCGACAATTTGAAATTCCCGCTCGTTGACGTTTCCGTTGAATCATACGCGCAATTTTCACGGCCATAAATCATCGACCGTCTGCGCGATGTTTCGCACTCATGCGTGAGTCATTCCGTTGAGGATAGTCAGCGATTCGTGTGATCGGTTTTTATTAGTTTTTTTAACTAGAATTTGTTAGAAAGTGTGTTATTTTTTTTTAGTATTATGAAAATTTGTGTCATATGTGATATGTTTTTATTTTTATTTTATAATGTAAAGAGATTGGTAGAAATGCTGGTATTTAAAATTTGTTTAGATTAGTGTGAGTGTAAGTACAGTAAAAGGTAAGAAAAGGTAAAAGTAAAAGGAAGATAAGGTAAAGGTAATACAAGATAAATGTGCGATAAGGTAAAAGTAAGATAAGGTAAAGGTAAAATAAGGTAAAGGTAAGATAAAGTAAATGTAAGATAAGGTAAAGGTAAAATAAGGTAAAGGTGAGATGAGGTAAAAGGTAAAATGAGGTAAAGACAAGATAAGGTAAAGGTGAGTTAAGATAATGTAAGTATTTATATGAGAAGTGGAAATTGCTTAACATGAAAACACTTAAAGTGAAAAATTAGTTAACAAGAACAATACTGCGGTTCTGATACAATGCTATGTACGTTTAATACCAAATTCTTTTGACCTGAAAGAATATATTTCATTCCCTTCAGTTAAGTGTCAAACGTTTTCCACCATATATAAAAATATGTGAGTAAATACGGACATATTTACGTTCACAATTTTTTTTGTAACGCTTACGTTCATTCCAAAAGAAATCAAAGATGAACAAATTAATGAAAAAAAAAAAAACAACCACATCAACGAATATCAATAAAGACAAGAATACAAATGAATAAAAAACTCATCAACCGGCAATTTATAACAAACGATCACACATAATGATGATGACACGAAAAACTAAATCAAAACGATCATCTTAACCACCGAAAAACGAGTCCATCTCGTCAGTCGCGTGGCCCCCACGTGTCTCGCTCGTTCTCCACGAATCGTTACACCCTCAGGCCCTCGGCATGATTCACCTTCCACGATGATGGCGATGATGACGACGACCACGGACAACGTAACACCCGTGGGCCCTCGGGGCGGGACATCCCTGGCGCCGGCCCTGCGCATCTGGACGCACCGAGCAGGGCCCCCGGCAAGGTGAGCCTTTTTTTCCACCTTTTTTCAATATGGCCGTAATGTATTGTTGTGGTTGAAATGACTTCATACGTGTTGTGCAACCGCATTTCATTTTTTCGGTTGATTTTGATGGGGTTGTATTACATTTTTTTTTGTTTGTATATTATTGTTATTGATAGTTTAATTTAATATTTATATATCATATATTTCGTTCAAAACCAAACTTATACGACACAAATTCAGAACTCAAATCCTCTATATATATAATCACGGATATCTGTGTGGGAGTCCGTCTGTTGGTCTGTTCGATGATGCTCGCGATTTTAAAACGACGCGTCGATACGATTATTTTTTTGCGTCTATAAAATTATTCTTCATGTGTATATGGTCTTTATGCGTATACACTTAACGTCTATAATATCATGCTTATGAAAGCGTCTTTATTGATTTATGCGATATGTCGATTATTACGCAGTGGAAAAAAATATTCGAATCCCCTATATATAATCACGGATGATAGATATCTGTGTTTGTTTGTAAGCTGAGGCTCTTGGTTTATCGTTCTAATTTAGACTGTATGCCGTTTAAATATAACGGCTATAATCGATACACGAGAACGGCTATAACGCGAGCTTCTATAATATGATGCTTATTACTTATATTAACTACTGGCTTTGCCTATATGTCACAAGCGAATAACAAATGAACTATTTTTATTTTATTAATTAAATATAAAATTATGGTATGGTATGGTATGGGTATGGGCATCGACTTTAAAATAAACACATACCCATCCCGATGTTATTAATATCAGGCCTATATACTAGTAATCAATAAATAAGGACGCCTATTTTTGATTTGATACATTTTAAAGGGATTTATTTTAAGAACAATTTATTTTTAATTACTCGTTTATCATTATGTGATGAAAAATGTATAAATTTTTATAAAAGCTGTTGAGAAATACAGCATATAAGTTATTTTTACTTCGTCATTAATATCGACCTTTTAGTTATCCACTGTAGGATAAAGTCTCTTAACCAAATGTTGAAGGTTTAGGCCTTATCTGAGAGCCAATCTTGTACCGGAAGTATTTTACATAGATTAAAAAAAAAGAAAAACGACTAAAAAAGTTTACTGAAATGAATATCAAAAGAATAAAATAAATATTTAAAAATTCACTTATCAAGACAAAATTACATCTATAATTATAAAAAAATGATCAAATTTAACCACAATTCATTCACACAAATTAAAACAAACATACACCCCAAAAAAATAACTCAACCAAACAAACTTCAACTACCGATTGCACTGACTGTACCCGTTCATTTACAAAGACACCGTGAAAGAAACTGGCTGTCGACCTCTCACTAGACTCGACTTTGCAACCGTCCTTTTCCCCCAACTGCAAACCCCATACAAGAGAGAGCAAGATAGAACCTTCCAACACCGCGAACAATTTCGTCGAGTTTTCTCGGGGTCGCTTCATCGCTCGCTGAAATTCTTGAGCCCTGACGTATACGACTTTTTTTCATTTATATATATTCTTATGCTTACGTTTCGTTTTTTCGTAAACTTCGCCGGCCGAAAAAAAGGCTCTCTTTGAGACGTCTCTCGATTTCGTTGTAAAAATAAAAGCGGTGCAAGATAAGCGCAGGTGCGAGACGGACGATATATAAAACGCTTTTTTTTATAATGCTTATAATGGCCATGCAATATAATGGTATGTCTAAATCGATGGAAATCCATGTGGTGTATGCGCAGTTTTTTTTTAAATAACAACGAGCATATAATTTAATAGATTTTTATTTCTTTTATATACAAAAAATGTATGAAAAACAATAACAAATAAAAATTAAAACAAAATTCATTTATTGTGTAATTATTTTTGAAAAAAAACCGGTCTATATAAAAAAAAGTTAAAATTATCAATTTAGAAGATATTGTGTGCGAAATAAAAAAAAAAAAAAATTATGACAGTAATTAGACGTTTCTTGGTAACATCATAAAGACCGCAGGTAAGCCTCGTTTCAGGTATCTGACCTCAGAATGCATCAAAGCGATAATTTACTTCTAAAGATGACATAACAAAGGTTCGCCATTGTGAAAACTCACAAGATCGAATATTCGTTCAAATTTCTATACATCAAAGCAATCATTCGATTCGTATATTAGTATTCTATAACAAATTGGTCTAATCAATCTACGGCATTAATATAAGTTCATATGAAATGGGGACGAATGTTTCGATGTTCGATGTTAAGTCATCGCGCTCGTCAAAGCCGATGATGATGGAATAATAAATAAAGTATAACGGTGATTCTGCACTGTCTCATAATTTGTTCCGCATACAAAACGGGTTCGTATGAAAATACAATAATTCGATACCGAAAAGCTTAAAAGGACAATCAACGGTTATTCGTTAGCCATTGTGCTTCCGAAACGGCGAACGAGTCTAGTACATCCGCATTACCAAATGTATCGTAGTTAGTCGATTAAAATCGAAGAATATTTAAAAAAAAAAATGCGAATCCATCGATAGCCAACTGTTGAATGTGAATAAACTCCACTCAATTAATATCAAAGTGTATTTGAACAATTTCCGCTAGCAAATCTAATATGCTTTGACATTATCAAAATCTGGTTCGCAGAAATTCTCAGTAATTCGAAAGGAAAAAGTTTCGAGAATTTGATCACTGGTGCATGTCGAGGTCAAAATTCGACGATGGACGGACACCTGTTCGGAAGATCGTCAAGCAAATAGAAGTCAATAGAAAACAGCATTGCGTACCTCAACAATATTGGCCCCGAGAAATGTGCATGTAGGTCGAGCTCCAACAAAAGCCTCGTACGCGTATTTATAGAAGACGAGCTTGTCTCGTATGAGAAAATTCCGAATATTTCGAAGATATGCTGCCGTCTTATTGTTTGAATATGGAATTTTATGAAAATTTTTTGAACGAATATTATATAATGGTGAAATGTATCCATTGAACTTTTTCGAAGTGTAGAAGTTTATAATTTTAAGTGTATAGCCCCGATGTTAATAACATCGGCTGTGGTTTTGTTAAGAAACGGAAAACGATAAAATGTGAAAACCCGATTGTGTGAAC
>JAOXNN020000086.1:690644-724175 GCA_028571205.2 Hydropsyche betteni
GTGTTACGAGATCACGATTCGAGCGCGCGCCCTGCGGCAGTTCGTGTGCCTTCCACCACGAACCATCCCGGCGCCGACGCCCTCCTGGCGCTTCCGCCCCCCGGGGCCGCGCCCCTCCTGCCGCCCCCCTACTGGCCCTACCAGCCGCCCACGTTCCCGACCCATGGGGGCCCCTACAACTGACCGAGGACCACGGACGCCCTTGTCCGTCAGCAGCAGCATGTCAGTGATCTGTTCGCCGCTTATAGACGTTGAGTTTTCTGGTTGGTTGTTTTTTCGGGCCGTGTGTGGGAAGGGGTTGATGGTTTTTTGAAATGGTGGTTGATGGTGGGTGAAGTTTTGGGAGTTTTTCCGAGCTCGGTTGGATTTTTAGGTTCGGGGGGAGAGGGTCGGTTAGGAAGAAATTGTAATACGTGTAACACTACTGATGCAATAGACGATTTTGATGTGGTAATCGAAATTATTGTAGATTTGTGTACCTATATTGTGTTTTTACTTGAAGGTTTTTTGAGTTTTTACTATAAACATCAAAAGCATATTCGAATTAAATTTGGAAGCTTTAGTGAGGTTACAAATTTTCTATTAATATTTCTAAGTACTATGCTGTTATAATTTTCTTACACAAAAAAGTTTTTTTTATGAATGTGTCTTTATAGAACATTGAAATTGTCTATTTTGTTTGTAGTTTACAAAAATTAACTTTTTGTTTGAATAATTTTTAATTCATTTATAAATGATTTTACTAATTATTATTTCAAATGTCAATTTTATTTATAATCTTCAATCATAAATTTAATTAGTGTAAAGATGTGTAATTGAAGATTATGAAAATTTGTACTTAATATTTACATTTATTATTTAGTATTAACATCTAACTCTTCCCAACACGGTACTGAATTGATCAAATAACTTGAAAATAATTTGAATTTCGGTTTAGATGAGATTGAATAATGATTGAAAACTCACATTTTTATTAAACCAAAATATGTTTTATTTTATACATGTTGATAAATATAGTACGTTATTTATATAGTGAGGTATTAATACACCAAAGTATTATTTAGCATGGCCTAATTTGTATATTTGAAGGCAATATGTAAAATTACGTAATAGAAAACTTAGGTATTGAGTGGGACTCGATGCGTCACTTTTCTAGTGAAATTAGATCATCAAAAAGCTATTGACTTTGTGTATAAATGATTGTATAATATATTATATTTACACACATGCCTTCATATTTCATCTGAGTCTCGAATGAAAATGATTGATTTTTGTATATGAAAGTAGATGTTTTATCTACAAATTTAAATATATTGACGTCAACTGTCTGACACCTGTACAATTGATTTTTTGAAAAGAAAAATTATTCAAATTTATATTTACATACTCTTGTGTTTGTTTTCAATCGTTTTTTTTCTCATAAACCGAAAATTTTACTTAAATTATCATTGATTGAACATGTTATAAATTATATGAGCTCCAATCTGAATATAATAAAAAGTGAAACAATTAGTTTTGTTGAATATTTGATGTTTATCAAAAAGATGTTGATACAAAATGAAAAACAAAACATTTTTATAAGTGTAAATGTGTTGAGTGATTTAATGCGCCCAAATGATGTGTATTGTGAAAAAATTTCGTTGTCGAGTTTTCACGATGAAGAAAATTTGAAGGTAAAATAATTTGAAACTTTTGAACTTTATTGTATTTTCGACATCTAAAAATTATAAATAGGTAGTTTTTAAAATAGTTTTCGTATTCTATGATTATTTTCTATCCAATCACAGTTTTTTCAAAACTCTTTCTTGATTGCTGACGTTGTAACATAACTGTTTCTGAATAGATTATGCGAATTTTGTAGTATTATAAATTTTTATTTAATATATTCGAAATGGACACGAATAGTTATGTTATTTTAAAAAAGTGCCAAAAATGCTACATATTGATTTTTAGTATGTTCCTGGAGAGTGTTTTCCTTTACTTAAGTTGAATCTAAAGCTTTAATTTTAAGTACTATAATATTTTACTATTAATTAATTTATATAAGTAATTTTCGATTTTAAAATCAAATACAGTAATTATAAATAATCCCTCTTAAAGTTGATACAACAACTTCATTCCTAATACGTAAATAAAGACTAGTTTTACATTAACAATTTCAAAGAAATTGGTGATATTGTTTGCACAATGTTGAATTTATTTTATATTTTTTGATGCATTTTGAATTTCTTTCGTTTTATATTTTATTAAATTAGATTTTATTTTTATTTATATTGTCGTTAAATTGTGTTAAATGTTAGGTATTAATTTAATATTACTTTCACAAGATATAGAACTTAAGTTAAATGATCTGAAATCGAATATTTTAATGCCCGTTCCTTAAAAAATATAAATGTTTTATTTGTAATATTTTGAATATACTCGTATGTAAACGAATAATTGTAAAATAATGTAAATTATTTGACGAGCATTTTTAGATGTATTTTTTAATTTATTGAGTGTATTTCTTTTGATAATTTAGGTAAATATTTTTAAAACGCATGCATAGAAGCAAATGTACAACATGTAATGTACAATGCACTTTGTACATTTCAAACGCATAATGAATGTATCTATGTTTTGTTGAATAAATCGTTGATTTCAAACGCAAAATCCAAATTACAATAACTCACAACAGGCAAAAAAAAAAACAATGCATGCAAAAATCACAAACAAACCAACACCAAGAAACATCCACTCACGACAATATATGAAGATCGATATACCCATATCCGCTTCGCATCTTTCCCAATAAAACTCATGATTATTTTCCAACGCTTCGAATCTCCAAGGGAAAACTTCACACCCTTTTCCCGCAGATTCGAAGGGCAGATTCAGTCGACGATTGTCCGAGGAGGTCCAGCAAAGGCCCCCATGGGGTCCGATAAGGCTAAATCGGGGTAATCCCCGCTCTTGGGGGACGATGACCAAATGGACCAGAATAAGTATTACGCGTAATATATAAAAGCTCTCGCAGGGTGACCACAATGGAGAGAACGGTCTCGGTCTTATTTGTAGGCCGCGCAAAGGGTCTTATGAAGGTAGCCGTGCAAATTACGAGGATCATTGCGATTTATTAATGAAATAATTTGTGCAAAAGCTACCGTCGATTCATACTAACTAGGAAACGTTGAATATAAAAGCGACAAAAAGCAATCTAATCGCTCTAATTACGATTGTGTTTATCTCGCTTTAATTCCGTCCACGGACAATTAGGTTGGAGCAACGTGGAAGTCCATTAGTATAATATATTTCACACAGTCCGATCGTTCATAACAACATTCGGAGAGGAGCAGGACTTTTTATGAGGTCTTCGGCGGAGGACGATTCTTTCGATCCTGGACAGCCCTAGCCGATGGACAACGGCCGAATTGTCTCGTCTTAAATAGGATAATATCGAAACATTTTGCACGAAGTGTTTGTCAGTGATCGGTGAGGCGCCTGGCGAGATGGTGGCCGTCAACGTAATCCTGTTGGTGACCATTTTCTTGACCCCTGTGCCGATACCGTCTTTGGCTTTTGCCGATTTGGCAAGTGAGTGTTTTTGGATTGGAATTATTATGAAATAGTAATATTGAATATTTTGGTTTTTGGTATGATATATTTTGTTAATGGACGATGTTTAATAAAACATATTGTTTTAAATATATTGATAATATTTATACGGCTATAAATCAACAAAAATTGAGGTAATGGAAAAGTATCGTACATATTTTGAATATTTTTTTAAAACAAAATTTTTTTTTACTTAACAGGGTTTAGACGAGAATAATAATGAAAATAATCTCAAATAAAATAGGTAGGATACAATATATGCCATTTTAAAAAATGAAAAAGAATTTTTTAATTTACGAAAAATATTTTTAAAATAAAATAAGTACTAACATGATGTTTAAAAAAAATAATGAATCAATAATATTGTGCAATAATAATATAAATATTTAAAGAATCTATATTTAAATGAAGAAATATTATACCATGGCTTGAAGAATATTTTTTTCTATATTTTATTTAAAAGTATTATAAGTAAAATAATACAGATGTATATGCTATCAATAATATTATGGGGAAAAAACCCGATTGAAAATTATTTAACAATCCAAAGATAATTGTTCTATATTATCGCTGCTGTGCAGTTGAATGCTCAATGCTGACTGATACCATTTATCTGGATTTAACGGAAGTATAAATTCCTGCTCTATAAACTATATTAGAATATTATTTATACTATAAAAAATGAGCATATTCGAGATAAATATCCCGGGAATTTCCATTATTAGATACCATTCACAACATTAAAATCTCATACATCTTAAAAATGATTTATGGTTATTGTAATCTCTGTCGTATTATCGTGTCATCATGGGCGTAGAGACAATTGTGAATTACGATGCTTCTATATTCAAGTGAATATGCAGTTTCGTTCTTAATATTCTTATGTCATTTCCTACTTTAAAACAAATATGTAAATTGCTAATTGTAAGAGCAAGTCAAATACCCCGTACACTAAATTCATCCATATTTTCTTATTTTCTTCATATTTTCTTGTTTTCATCAACCATTATAATATAAAATGGCACGATAATCTATTTATAAATAAAAACCACATATGTCCTTACAGATTTATTACTTACAATAGGTCCGTTATCAAATAATATTCAGGGTGTTACCACATACTTGACAAAGTCAAGGAGTCAAAGGTTAATGATCGTATTGTGGCGATGATTCTGATATAACCGACGTGCGTAAATCTGGTCTAAAGTTCAGAGTGGTCCTTGAGTTTCGTTTCTTGACACAATAACCGTTGTTTATACACTCTTTGTGTTTTGGTTAGGGATATTATCGTCGCCTTCAATAGTCGTCTTCCTGTTCGCGTTGGCTCTCATATGCCGTTCCAACAAATTTATTACTGAATGAATGGTGCTGATTTAATACGTGCACATACAAATACACCGAAGCGTATCCAAAATTATTCCGTGGGTTTCAATGAATTCAATCAGTTGTAATTTTGTGGATTATGTCACATGCGTTAAATGTTGAATTGCTTGAACGGTTTTTTATTGGCCATAGATTTGAATGGATCGAAAGAACCAACAGCTAGAGCACCATGGAATGCCACATATACGGATTCCCTCAAAAGGTCACTTTTAGTGGGATATGATAAGTTCGCCAGACCTTCTCATCATAATCTCGCAACGAACGTTTCGATGGGAATTTCTATATATCATGTAGAGTTAGACGATTTGAGTGGAGTGATGACGGTCCATGGATGGATTAAATTGGTAATTGTTATATGTGGAAATTTGGAGTTTTCATTTTTGTTTCACATAAACAGTGATTATAATTCTTAGGCGTGGAACGATGACAAACTGAAATGGAATTCTTCGGATTATGGTAATCTAGATAGCTTGCATGTTGCTGATCATGAAATATGGCAACCAGATATAGTACAATATAATAGGTATACTTGATTAATTTCCATTATACGAATTAAAATATTTTTGATCTAAAAATTGAATTTAGTGCCTCTGGAAATACCGTGGATCAGTTCGGAAATACACATTGTATAGTGTTCGAAAATGGTTCTGTACTATGGGTGCCTCCTGCTAAATTGACATCATTTTGCACTATGGACTTAAGGCGTTGGCCCCAAGATGAACAAACCTGCATTTTCACATTTGGATCTTGGACTTACAACACATTACAAATTTATATAAACAAGGGAGATTTGTACGAGATGGAAAGCAATGTAAAAACTTTTACGTATACTTTCATAATCATAAGATCATAAGATCTTGAGCGCTTTTCATTTTTTTTTCTATCAGAACGATTTTTATGTAAACGGAGGCGAGTGGGAACTAGCTGGTGTGAGTCAGAAAAGATATGAAAAATTTTATGAATGCTGCCCGGAAGCTCCCTATGTTTCTATCGAATATCGAGTTCACGTCCAGAGATTGGGCGGTGGATCTATAAGAGCAACCTTATTGCGGACACCAGCAGTGGTTTCAGTTGTATTATCACTTTTATCGCATTGCTTACCACCAACGTCTCCAAGATTACCCCTTGCAGCTGTTTCACCTACTTTACTTTCAATTGGTTTACTCTATTTTGCACATAGACTTCCTCCTTCAAAATTAACCCCAAATATAGGTATTTATACATTCGAATAAATTTGAATAATTAATTTCAGTCGTCGAAAATAAATATTGTGATTGTTTTAGTTATGTATTATTGCATAAGTCTGTATATGGCATGTTTATCCGGAGTGATTACTGTAATTGTCATAAATATGTCTCTGTCACGTCGAGCATTGCCTTGGATGTTGAAGAGAGCTTTGTGTTCACGAGCGGCTAAATGTCTAAGACTTCCGCAATTGGTTGAACATGTAAGTCAATTTTTCTTTTCAATTGAAGGAATTTTATAATCTATTTAAAAATTGCCGCGTTTTCAGTCTACTAGTGAGGAGTTGCAAAACACTATCGGTGGAGGTAGTGGAAGTGTAAATACTGAAGAAGGAGCACGTATTCTATCTGGTTCCCCATCTCCGGCTAGGGATTGGTTGGCTTTGGCTATGGCTATTGATAGAATCTCGTTTATAATTCTTTTGGTGATTTTCGTTTCGATATCTATTGTATTTTGTTGAACAAGCTATGATAATGTTTAATTTATTAATTAAAAACCAGTGCAGTAGTGTAATATAATATATACAGAGAGCTACTAGATACAATTTTTTTGTTTTGCTTATTTTCAAATTTAATATTTCAAAAGTAAATCATTCGAAAGTGTCGATAGTATTTATTCTTTGAATAAGACTATTCAATGCAGTGTATAATTTAATAAATATAACATTGATCGAAATATAGTTATTTTTTGATTATATCTACCGTTTCATATCGATGGAACACACATGAAACGCCCCTTTTTCTGTCCATTTACCAGTTAATCGTTCACAGTGACGTGTGTATCGTACGAATTATTAAAAGATGAGTATAAAGGCATTGAAATTTTTATTGTTTTTTATTGGAATCCATTCAATATCAGCCAGGATATCAACAGTGAAGAAATGGGTACCAGGTACGAACTACGAATCTGCCGACAATTGGGACCCGAAAAGAGTGCCCTGTGAATCAGATAGAATCATTTATTCGAAAATATTCGACGAAGAGGTCTTTTTATCGAAGCAAAATATATTAGTGAGAGAAATTTTACTTCCAAGAACTGGAAATATTATATTAAAAAAGGAAGCTATGATTGAATTGAGTAGTGACGCAATTCAATATCCCGATTGCCCTGGAGGAGACGTTACATTCAAAGAAAATATTGAAGAACCGTATTTATGAAGAAATATTAGAGATATTATTTATCAAAAAAAATTGTATTAAATTTTTTCGACGATTAATTTTAGATGGATGCTGTCGAAAAATTGGGTGGATGTTAATGCGAAGGAGCAAAATTTGGCTATTCCTCATTCCGAACGTATACCATGCGAAGATGATGATGTAATTTTAGAATATAATAAATCTTACACGATCAAGATGCCTAGAAATACACAAATGGTGAAAGGTATTGACAATTTAATTTCAAAGGTATGTACTATCTGATATTGTGCTCAAGTATTATATATAAAGAATAAAGCACAATTTTCGATTTAGTTTTCGAATGAAGACTGGAAAACGCAAATAGAATCAAGTCCATTGTCTTATCACGAATGGGAGGATGCAGAATCACCTTCCGTGAGAATTAAACCGTATATAAATATAAATTGTCAAATCAAGGAAACATGTCTGTGCCAAAAGGAACAATCGATTCTAGAACTTTGCGAAAACGAAAAGGAATTGTGTCCTCTTACTATGTGTTTGCAGCCGGTGCAACCCGTAAATCACTGTTGCAAAATTTGTGGTAAAATTTAATTTCATTATCATATTATCATAATAAATTTCGAATTAATTTATGAAAAAAATACAGGTGGGGTACTAAATTTGATGGAAGATAAAGATTTCGATGTGAGTGATCTTCGGAAAAAAATTCAGGATAAAATAAATGAATGGAAATTTGACGGAATAGATTGGCATATCAGTACAGTTGCTGATATCGGTCGTAAATATCAGATACAAATTGTAATCGTTGAAAAATCTTTGTATGATGGTCGCAGCGTCGATTTAGCCAAAAGATTGAGCCGAGAATTCACGAAAAGTGTGTTTATGTTTTTTTTGAAATTTCTTTGTTCTAATTGAAAAATTTAGATAGTTATTTTTTAAAGGTGTTTCGGGAATACACATGAATCTTTCTGGCATGTCATGGGATCGTACGAGAACAGGTGGTTGGGAAATTGTGGTTATGTTTTTCGTAGTGGGTTTGTTTTTCACAGGTTTAATGTTATATTATTATTCTCCATCTGCAATTGTTGATGCAAATCCATTCAGGTAATTCAAATATTTATTTTTGTAATAAAGTGGATTTGTATACTATAAAAACTTATTTTGTGCATTGATTAACTTTCAATTGTATTTCATTAAGGCCTCTTGGATTTGCGCGATTTGAAAACAGATCTCGCGAAGGCAGTTTGATGCTTGCTGTTTCCCAATTATCATTGAATAAAGCTTTTGATAACCCTATGTATGACAAAGCAGCTGTAAGTGGACTATTTTAAATTTAATTTTGGAACATTTATATTCGAAAAACAATACTTAATGAATTATATTGCATATGTAAAATAAGTTTAGGTTATATGAAAGCTTTTACTAATTTTAGACCCCATCTGAAAAAAATACTGAATTTAAAGAAGAACCATTGAACGATTCAGATACTGAAGAAGAACCCGTTTCAGAAGAATCAAATAAACCATAGAAAAGTATATAATATCTATATGTAATTTGCAAATATGTATATTATATTGGATAATTCATCGATTTATATATTATTACCATTGCTATAATGAATACTTGGAAACATTACATGAAAATATTTTATATACCAAACTTTTAACCTATTATTGACAAGTGTAATAAAAGTTTTCTGAATAAATGTTGTTTTATTGTTGATTTGAGGTGGAAGGCTCATCAACAGACCTGATACTTTTTGAAGAACTGGACAAAAACTCTTTTTTAGCAGAGTGTTTTGATTTTATAGGTTTTTCAGTATCATTTATAGTTGAATCATAAAATGTGATGCCAGCTTTTTTATTTCCAACATCTTCAGCCACATTGCCTCGCAGTTGCTTTAAAAATTCCATTACTGTTGCAGACATTTTAATAGGATCTGATACATAAGTTGATATACAATCGATAACAAAAACCACCAAAGCATTAATCACTTCAATATCATAGTTGGTTTCATCTGTAAAGATTTCAGAAATATTTTGATTAAGATATTCAAATAAATAGTGGTTTTTCCTCAGAAATTAAATATCAATTGATAATTTTTACCATGAATAACATGTACCACCTCTTTGATATCAATTTTTTGAGTTATCATTAAAGGCACTATATCAATTGAAGCATGAACAGCCACTTCAATCGTATCAACATCTTCAGGAGTTATATTATTACTGATCAATTCTTTGATGAGATTTATAAATTCAGTTGGTTGTTTGTTTGTGCTTTCAAATGCTGGAGTATCTCTCATAATATCAAATTCCCCTAGTTTTATCTATAAGTTAGTAATTAATTTATAAGATTATATTCAGTAATTATTTAATATGAAAAAAAATATAAATTTGTATACAGTTTGATTTGTGATTTGACTAAGTATTTCAGCGATAGTTTGGCGAGATATTTCAATTTGTTCTTCTGTTTTATTTGTATCAAATTTTCCAATTATGATATCAGACGCTTCATTGACGTTAATTTTCCTTTAATTTTTTAATAGAGTGATATTATTTTCAGAAAATGTTAATATTTAAATTAATATATAATAAAAATAGCATACCCTTCGATAAGAAGTGGAAGAACCTCTCCTATTACAGTCATTAACTCATTTTCAACATCAGCAGGTTGTGAATTTTCAGTTATGGTGCTGGCATCATTTAGTTCTTTTGCAAGAGACATCGCTATTGATCTGGAAGTTAAGTGGTTATATTATACTAAAAAAACTTATTATGAATCTAAGTTATAAATTTTTAACCGTGTGTTAATATCTAATGGTAATTCTGAAGGAGGTGGAGTTGTTGCAATTGATAATGGAGTTGAAATATTTGTTGGTGTTATTGGTGGCAAAATTGGCGATTTATATGGCTTCAATTTTAATCTTTGAACCTCTGTTCGTAAATCCTGAAAAAAATTATTTATAAATAAAGAAAGCTTTTTTATTTGGTAGTATTATATAAAAAAAATGAAATAAAACAAACTTCTATTTGTTTTAGTTTCTCTTTGTGAATTTTTTTCAGTCGTACTATATCCTTTTTGTATTCATCAATGTGTTTTAAATTAAGCAAATTTTCAGATTTTTCCATATCCTTATCAGAAATAGTGTTAAGTAAGAAATAATAATAATAACAATATGTTGTTAAAAAAATATGGAATAAACCAGTACTTTGCGAGAAAATATTTCTGCTTGAAATGTAGCAGCAGTACGCAATTTAGATGTGTGTTCTTGAATTGCTGTGCAATATTGTTGTTCTAGTTTATATTGCCTTTTCTAAAAAGAAACGTTATTATGAAATCCTGAAATTATTTGATTGCAATTTGATAATCACCTTCCATTGATTCAATTGGCTTTCCATATCTGTTGTTAAGCCTGATGTTGTAGATGCTTTAAAATGATTTATTAAACATTCTAGGTCATTGTCGAGTATTTTAGAGGCTTCTTTTTTCACATTTTCATAATTAAGATTCATCATTTTATGCTCAAGACCAAGTTTTTGTTGCAATATACACTGAATTTTATTTTGCAAATCGGAGATTCGATGGTCCATATAATCACAATCAGCTTGCATACGATGAAGATGTGTCTTGCTCATGCTACAAATTTTTTTTGTTACAATAAATCAAAATGGAAAATTCCATGATAGATACGTAGATTGTATATACTCATATAATTTTTTTTGCTCATCAGCTTCTTTCAATAGTTGATGTACTTTTGATTTTAGATTTTGGATAACACTTGCTGGAAATATAAGAGCACCTTCACCTGGTTTTAATTGTTCAAGAGCATCAATTCTACACTGACCGCTGCTTAATATCACAACAGCATCAATATTGTTAAGTTGAAATTGTTTTTTTAGCTTGAACAAAGAAATGTTAAAGATGAATCTATTAATTTTTAATTTTTGATTTTAATTATTTTTTTTATTAAAAAAAAAAATTTACCGTTAAGTCTTTCAATTTATTTTGCCATTCATTAAGTTCCTTTAATAATTTCTCAATAACACAATTTTTATTTGAAATTAGGCTGTTAATATTTTTCATATGTTTTTCTTGTTCGCTTAAGTCATTTTCCAATTTATATCTTCAAAAGAAATAATGTAAGAAAATATTTATATATTTAAAAATTGACCATCAAATAAACAAAGAAAGCTACAGAATTATTTACTTATAAGATCTCAATTCTAAAGTTTCTTCAAAAATTTGAGGGTCGCAACCAGGAGGGCAAGTACTTGAGTCTAAGCGTACACGGATTGTTTCTTGTTCATTATTACTAGAAGTGTCTTCATTATCTGATGTTGTAGATGATGATGAATTACTTGTATCTGTAATTTGAAAATTAATTTAGCCAAACTAAAGAAAAAGCATTAAATACTAATTATATATTAAAAAAAATACAACTGGTTGATATTGATTTCTTTTTAAAAACTCGTTTTAAAAATGTAGAGTACTGGCTGTTGTTAATTTTTTTGTTTAGTTTGATTGCTAGATCTTTTTGTTGTTGTATTATAGAAGCTGTACATGAAAGTGCATTTCGTTTTTTTTCTTCATAAGCAGATAGTTCTTTATAAACACTCTCAAGCTAAAAATTATTACAATAATTTTTTTGATGAAAATTCTACCGAGTTAATAATTTCATCAATAATTTATAACCTTTTGTTGCATTTCAATAACTTTTTGTGACAGTTCTTTTTCTTGGGATTCAAATAATTCTACAATTATTTTTTCTTGTGTTAGATACAATAAATGAAGTCGAAGAAATTGAGTTTTAAGTACTGTTCTCTCTCTTGAAGCTCTTAATGTTTTTAATGATTTTTCCCATATTTTAATAGACATTTCCATATTCATGATCAAATTATCTTGTTCAATTAATAAACTGATGAAATAAAAAAAATAATCATTCATAGAAAAAATAAGAGTAAAAAAATTATCAATATAAAAAAATACTCAGAAATTATTCTTTCATTATGTGCATTTTCTTTTAGATTTTCAGAATAATTGCTGCTAGCTCCATTATATTCAGAAACTATCTTATCAGAAGCTTGATAAAATAAAATAAAACAATATTGAATTGAGTTTACAAAAATAATTTTCATCTTATGATATATTATAGTAAAGTGCCACCTGAAGTAATATGGTTGTTAATTTGTTTTTCTATTACGGACAAAGTCTTTAAATTTTCTTCTGGAAATTCAACATCAAAATTTATTACAGGTTTTGGAAAAGGAAAAGATTTGACCATATCTGATGGTAAAAGAGATGCTATTTGTTTTATTCTTTTATTGAAAACTTCATACTTTTTTACCAAATTAATTTTTCCTTCTCGTAACAAAAATATTTCACTATTGAATTTATGCTGTATATCGTATATCTAAAATTGATATGGATGAAAATTTAAAAAACTAGTAATTCTGTTAAAGCAATGACATTAATAGAATATATAATCGAATTGATAAGAATATAAAAGTTTTGAACCTCTTTTCTACACTGAAACATTTTTTGTAGTGTATTGTATTTTAAAGAGAGGGATATTTCGTTTAATTGACTTTTCAGACAATATTCTCCAGATGATGTATTTTCATAATCATCTTTTTGTTCACTTTGATAGGGTGTTTGATTTTTCAAATGCTCTTGCCACTAAAAAGTCAATGCCACTAGACTGTATAATTTAATATTATAATTAATTTATCATTTCAAAATAATAATTGAAAAATTGTTTGAGTTTAATTAAAAAAAAAAGTATTTACTCTGATTTCTTGTTTTCGTTGTCTATCAAGCCTTTGAAGATAGCTACATAAAGCTTTTTTTAACAAATGCGATGGTGGAGGAGAAGATGGAAGATTTTGCATTATCGAGGTAGAGTAAGTTGTCAATGAGCTTTTAACGCCGATATCACTTTTTCTTCGTTCTTTTGACTCTATGGATAAACTGTGAAATAATAATATATACAGTCCCTGGCCATGTTATTGGACACATTATAGATTTCGTAGATGTTATGTATGCAAAATCTATAATGCGTCTAATAATATGGCCAGGGACTGCATATTCTTAAATTATAATTGAAGTTGAAAAATAAAAATGTATAGATAAATAGATTAAGTTCTATGGGTTAGAAGATGTATTAATTTTAATGTTCTCACCACGGTGTGAGGAATAATCCTTTTGGCCTTTTTGGTTACACGAAAAAAAAAAATTCAAATATATTTTTCATCATTAAAATATAAAAAAGAAAGAAAATAACATACTTTTTATCTCCCATCAATTTATTGATTTGACAGTGGATAAGTTCTAAATTTTCGAAAAAAGTTTTATCTAGCTTTTTGTGACGTATTGCTTTTACAAAAATATTCTCGTTTCTGTAAAAAAATAAATGCAACTTAACAAATGATTTAAATATTTTCATCAAAAAAATTGAGAGTATCAAAATCTTACATTACTGAAATTAGTTGAAATGGAAACATTTCTAATGGATCAATATTACGTTGAATCATCTTTTTCAGACGAAGATTAGAAACTTCTAAAGGATAGGCTAGTTTTTGTTTAACAAGATCCATTTTCTTTTTTAATTCCAATGATATATCATCTTGAATATATGGATCTTCTTCAATGTGTATTTGCTGTGTGATAGGTAATGTTGAATTACTGAAAATTTTAATCTTTTATTAAAAACATTTTTATTAGATAAAATGAGTTATGGTTTCTCGATTTTACAGTTTAAAAACTAGTTGAATTTCAGTTTTAAGCATTTCTATTTTTGAAGTAATTTTTTGCATATGTGAAGATATTGATTGATTTTGTGCATTACTTTCTTTTTGTTGCACATATTCTTCATGTGATAATAGTTTCAAATCATTGTTGAGAAAAATTTGTAGATCTTCAGGCTATGATTAAAAGAAATTATTTTAAGAAGATCTAAAAAAAATGTAGATGTTTTTCGAATAAAAAAAAAATTACCATAATTGGTGGAGTAGCCATTTTGTAATGAGGCTTCATGTCAATTTTTTTTCTTGTATGTAAACGAAAGTTATAAGAAAAAATGTTACCATCATCACCACAAGTATAAAGAAACCTTTGATATAATACATCATTAGTGATATTATAGAAAAAATAAATAAAAACCTTAAATATTTATTTGAGTATATACTTTTCCTCTGAATCTAGTATAATTTTAGTGATATTTCCAGATTGAGTATCATGCATTATTAATCTTTCAAGAGCATTTAAAACAAGTTTTGGAACTAAGACAGTAATAGGTTCAATTTTTTTCTTTTTCCTTGGATTTTTTTCCAATTTTTGTAATAGTTCTTCAAATGATGTTTGAGAATCGTCTTCTTGTTTTGAAGGCATTTTGAATATTGAGATTTCTCCATTGCTTTGACCAGTTATGAAATATTCACCATCGTTACTAAAACATTTTCATTTAGATTTTTATTCAATGTGAAAAAGTCTCAATAGAAATAATTTATGAAGAATATAATTACATGTATAAATGGGATATAATGTTTTCATCGAATTTTCCATTTAAATACACATATTTATTGATACCATTTTTTCCAGGCTCTATCCTGAAAATACAATTACAAAATTGCTGTGCAGCCCAAATTTGTTTATCATCTTTTGGGTCATATTTAGCCCATAAAATGGTTCTTGTACTTTCATTTGATTCAACTATTTTAGAAAAACAAAATTTATAACACAATATCCATGCGATTAATTAAAATTCATTATTCAATTTACCCAATTCCATATAGTCAATTACTTTCTGGTTTTTTTCTTTTGAATTGTTTATATCGGTTTGTTCAGGGAACATATTAGTTATTTCTATTAAACTAAAAATTAAATTGATAACTGTTTTTCAAAAAAAGATATGAAGCTTTTATAATTCTTACTTGTAATTTTTTATTTTTATGATGGATACTGATAAAAAGTTTTTTTTAAAGGTGATTATTTCATTAACATCAGGAATTTCATCAGTACTTGGAAGTTTAGCTTCTAATATAATACAATTTTTACCTGCTAATAATACAGTATCAAACTGGAAATTTTTTTCATATAAAAAAAAACCAAAATTGATAAAGAATATATAATATTATATTATAGTTTCATTGTAAATAAATTTACATCACTAGGATTCCAAACGATTGAAAAAACGATGTTTGGAGTCTGTATGTAATATAGCGGTGAAAAATGTAATATATTTTTGTTGTTTGTTATTTTGTAAAGAAAAATAGTGCTGTCATTTGATGCCGTCATAAATGAACAATTATTTTCATTGACATTCATCGCAGTTATGCATTTCACATGTGGCCTTAGTAACTTAAAGATTTGAATATAATTTTATTTAAAAAAAAAATATAACTAAATCAAAATAGTTTTATGAAAGTGATTCAAACTTGTAATAATATAAAACATTCTTCAAAATTAGTATGAGAGTCATTTTGCATAATTCGATTTATATCCAGTAATATTAGGTTTATAGTACCATTTTCAAATCCTATTACTATTGTTCTTTCATATACATCAATCTGAAAAAAATAATACTAAATTAATAATTAAAAAAAAAGTTTCAACGAAGGAAGTGATATTACTTTTGTTGGAATACAAAGCAAGCAAGAGGCATTGCATTTATATTTTGTCATAGCTAAAACTGGACCAGAAGGCACTTTGTGAACGAATAAAGATCCATCAGAACCAAGAGAAACTAAGATTGGTATAGAACTTAATGGTGCAATTCCTTTAACAGCTGAACCATGTGAAATAACAATTTTTTTTCCTTCATTTGGCTGAAGTTCTTTTGCAATTCCAGATTCATTATAAAATTCCAAATTTATTTCCCAAATAGCACCAACTGCATCCTATTATAAAAGTCAGTAAAATTTTGTTACATAAAAATGAAAAATAGAAAAAACATACCTGGGTAAACCATTCATTATTTCTTCTATGATGTATTGAAATTAATTGGGAATTAGGCAATATTATTTCAGAAACTGGATTAATTTCTTCAAATGGGTCATTTTCATCAATATCTATCGACTCTAATGTATTCCAATACCATGTACAAAGATGTCCATCCATACTAATCGTTGTTATCTATAAAAAAGTGTTTTGTAAGTTTTATTTTACTTCAATTAGATTTCATCAAAATAATGTTAGAAGGTTCACTTCATTAGATTGAGGAGAGTATAATATTTGCATAATAGCTGCAGAGTGGCATGGTTTACGACCTTTTCTGAGAATTTCAAATTTAATTGCATTTTCTTCCCACACAAGTATATTTCCCCATGAACAACCAGATAAAACCTGAAAATTAATTTCTGTAAAAGCCTTTACAGCTATTTTTGATAATTGTTTTTAAAAAGAACATATAAATAAATACTTTTTCATCGGGCAATGACAGTATACTGAAAATATCACAAATATCTGTATTTCCAAAACGACCAAGTGTCCCTTTGAGTTTTAAACCGGTGGATGTATGAGCCATTTTCCAAAACTTAATATGACCTGATCCTATTTGAATTGTGAAAATATTTTTTTGAATATTTGTGATTTTCCGTGATGATTAATATTATTATTTATTTTAATTACCACAAGTAATCAATTGATTAGAAATATAAGGAGAAAACTGGGCATTATATACGTTACAAGAAAATGCAGGGTTTTTAAGTATGATGGAACTACTTTTCCAATCCCATATGGTAAGATCATAATCTGGAGTATCACTCAAAGATGCTAATAGTTTTCCATCATGGCTAAATTTTAAAATATATAATTGGAAATGGAAATAAAATATGATATCAGTTGTAATATTGCTAACCTGAAGTTCAATTGTATATAAGAATTTTCTGTTCCATTATTTAGAATTGTTAAACTTTTCATAGTAGGCCATTCGTATATTTCAATTAATGGAGTAAAATTATATGATTTTCCATATCCTATAGCAATAATATTTGGTGATAATGTAGAATTTTTCTGAAATAAGTCAGTTTGAAGTATTTTTTTTTAATTCACAAAGTGAAGTAAATAATAAAAAAAAATTAATACTGTAATATGTCCAACATTTCCACCAGTTGGACTTTTATGAAAAAATCTTTCTTTTTTGACAACATCATAAAATGTAACAATTGAACCTGAAGCCCATGCTATGATGTTTTGATCGCAAACACAAAGATTGTGTAAACGTTGGCAGTTGTAGCCGAATGAATACCTTAAATTTAATTCAACATAAATAATTTAAAAAAAATATAGTATTTTGGATTTAAACTTACTGGAAATCTAATATCGGGTATTTTATATTAGGTTCAGACATTGTTGAGATCAATATAGAAGTTAAGGTGTTTGTTTTTGTCATAGAAACCAAGCTACAATAGAAATCGTTTTACACGAGTTCTCTTAACGTGAAAAATCAGTTAGCGAAAAATAATACTGCAATATTGACGAAATACCAAGTACAATATGTCAAAATGTTTAATATGAAATTCTTTTGTAAAAAAAAGTATTTCGGTCTCTTCAGTTTCGTGTTAAATGTTTTACACTGTATTTGTGTGTGTGCTTTTTTACAAAAGATTTTCTAAAAAATATGTTAATCGTGAATCATTTAAAGATTTTCAAATAGTTTGGAGTAATAATTTAGATAAAGTATTACAATGAAAAATCATTTTATTTTATTTATATATTTATATTAAAACACAACAATTTAAAATATAATGCATAATTACAAATAAATATGATATGATGAACAAACTCGATAAATGTAACTTATGCGAAGTACAGCTACAGCGATGAGCAACCTTTATTGTAATTGATGAAAATTGAGAGATCGATAATTTATACAAAAAGAGATTCAATTTCATGTGTGTTTTTCCCTTAAATTTTCGGCTCGGGTAAAAATTGATATTTTTCGTTGTTTAAAAAATTTATGGGTTGCTTGTCACTGAATTTAAATATATTCATCAGTAAAAATGGAAAAAAAAACTTTTGATAGTCTTATAAATTATAATATATGTAATACATATCTTTATTAATGAAAATTCTATACGAAAGAACAAGCTTTTGATATGATTGCTTACATGGGAATTTCAACAGGTCTCAACTCACGATATTTTAATTACAGTCTTAAACAACGATATTCAATTTTTCTATTATACAACTATGTATATAATAAGTTATATAGTTATTTGAAACAATGTAACAAACAGCAATAAACAGCCTTTAAAATTTATTTAACACATTGTTGATAGTTGAATTCTGAATATGAGCAATTCAGTCAGCAACAGAAATAGTAAGAGTTTTCCCTTTGGAGTTTTCAAATTTGTCCATAGTTTTTATGTCTGACATCATTACCATTCCAATAGTGACTCCGAAAATTAATAAAAGAGACACTAATATCCCAGACCTTAAAAATAATTATATATCAAATGTGTTTTCGTATAATTATAATATTACATATTCATATAACAGTAATATTACCAAATCGGCACAGTTGTGAACCCGACACAGTTATAAGCAGTTCCAAATCGAGTGGCGCCATTTAACATAGGTTGTACCTGAAAAAAAAGTATTATTTGAGCATTTTGGAAAAATTTTCAAATGACATATTTTTCTTACTTGAATTTCAAAAAATTTTAAGCTGATAATATCGTTTGAAAAAACGAGTGGTTCTGCACACGTAAAAGAATATCCTCGAGGAGCACCCAAAAATGTTGTCGTATTTGGAGGAAACAAGACATATTCTTTATTTTCATAAGATATTTCAATTGATTCCATACGCCAATAACCAGTTGATAATTCAGGGAAAATCAAACGAATAACTAGCTGAAATTTAATTATAAAATTGTTCTTATGATATTTTAGCATATTGTGATTGAATTGAATCAATAATTCACCCTTTTATTATTGACATTGAAGCTAATAACAAGTCGACTAAATGGATCTCTACTGTCTCCAGCTACGGTCAGCGCATTCCTCAATTTGTGTACTCTCTCTTCGGAGGTACCATTTTCATTAATGATATAGCGCAATACAGGAAAATCACTTGAGTAAAATAATACTTGTCCTACGGTAAATACAATGATTGTAATTTATGAAAATAAGAAGTTAAGATAAGTATACTTTCACAACCTGGTGCATTATAAACTACTTCTTCTGGAGCCTCTCTAGGTTCTTCAGTCACTTCTCGTTTTCGTCTCAAATATTGATTTGGACTACTTGGGTAATCCATAGAATCACTATCATCATCTGTAGATTCATCTTCTGGGCTTGAACTTCCCAAAACAGCAAGGACTTTACCTTCTCCATATACGTCTTCTAATCTTTCAAATTTTTCAGTTATTTCAGCATCTTGTTCTGAATTAGGTCCCTGCACGGTTATTACCTGAAATTTTACATGAGTATGATACAAAATGACGTTTTAAATAGTAAGATTTTTTACATACTTGTGTTTCGTTGTTAACATATTCTGGATGTACATCTAGAAAATCTTGAGGAGCAACAAGAACCGGTCTCCTCTCCAGCAATTTTCTAAGTCTAGGATAACTTTCTCTAGTTAAAAAGAAAAGAGAATCTTGAATATTGAAAACGACGATCGCTGCCTGATTGTTGTAAATATCCATCAAATCATCTTGTTCCAAGCTAACTAGGGCTGGTCGTTTATAATTGAGTAATTCTTTTGGCCCCCAAAATACGAAAGGTCCTTCCAAATTTGCTACGGCAAAGTAGAATAGTTGCAGAAAAATGATGAAGCTCTTCATTTTGAAAATATATGAAAATTAACGTCAAATTTCGACTGCACTTGAAAGGTGTAAGCTTTCAAGCGCTCTAACCAATGTTTTGAAAGAAATCAATACGAACTGGCGCATGCGTAAAGTTCGTTTCAACCATATGATTTTTGGCCAAAGCACGTTTGTTTCATGAATAATTTTCCAAGAGAAGAAAATTTTAATTAATTCATAAAAGAATCAGTTTTAATTGACGCATAATATAATTTTTTTATTATTAAATATTACTTTTCATAAAAAAAATTTCTAATAAAATGTTTTCTTTCATAATTTAGTTTTTCAAATAGGAAATGATTCAGATTTTTTTTCATATGTAAACACAGTGCATGTAGACGAAACTAAGCATTTATTACTTTTATATATATTTATATACATTTTGAACACAGGAAATGTATTTAAATGTTTTGTATACAAATTTTCAAATACATAAACAAAGATTTACATAGACACACTTATTTACACTTGATAAATTTAATAACATTCATAAATTTTATTTATGTACACACAAGAGAAAGTTACAATAAACAGGTAGATAAGTATTATATTATAATACAGAGCTTGACACGATGAGAAATATCATCACTGTCGTTGACATATAATTTATCTAAATTCAATACATCACGTATTTAATTTTGTTCACAATTGAAGCGATCAACTATAACTTTTTTTAACAGCAATAAAATGACTAAACCGATTAGTAACATTTTAAAAATATTCATATAAATACAAATATGACATATGCAAACAATGCGCTCATATACCATAAACACCAACTCATTTGTCTAAGAAAAACTCATTTATATCGCATACGCAAGTTGATGATACTTCATTAATTATCGATTTTTTTTGTAGATTTGTATTTCAGTCTTGCCGTTTAAATTGCTTTTTATTAGCGACCAGCACCAATGAAGCATAACAATAAAAGTTATTTGAATTTTTTTCATAACAATGTACAAAAAGCGTTAAATAATAGGTATATTTAGAGTTTGTATGAACGATTGCGCTAGTCAATTTTATTTAAACAAATATTTTTTTACAGTTCATGATTTATTTAGAGTTCTGCAGGTAATGTTAGCATTATTACGAATTACATCAACATTAGAGAGTAAGGTCTTTTTCATGCTAGGTTCGCATAAGATTTCGTTTTTCATCTCACTTTTTTTACAGTGGGATTTGTACACGGAATGTTCTGGATGTCCTATATCATCCAATTTCTGCATGTTCTCCAATTCGAGGGTTAAAGTTTTCAGGATTCTGTTACAGAGGTGTTTGTGCGTTTTCATTTCGCCGGGAGACAAGAACTGTTCCACAAAAGCGAGTTGTTTCTCCTCACCGTCATCGTTGTTTTCTCTTAATCGTTCGAGTTCTTTTAAGAGATCCTCGTACCTGTACACAGCCAGGTTGTATTGTTGTTTTTTCTCCTTCAGAGATTCAACAGTGGGCTCCTTGTCGACGCTACCGTTCCATTTGAACGCCCCATTGGCTATTTTGCCGCTCGACTTTTCACCGCGGAAGGAGGTCTCCTTACGTCACCTCGAGTCTGATCCTTCCACGGCAGGATCAGAGTCTTCGCCCAAAGAGTTTGCTTGAGCTTGCGGATTGTAGCTGGGACTTCTACCAGGTCGCATCTGAGATCCGTCGGAGCCTCTTCTCGACTGGCCGGTCGATTTGACTTTGTTGCACAAACATCTGCAAATGATTCTCTTAAAAGCGAATCTGAAGTCTTTGGAGAATAGCGCATATATTAGAGGGTTGATTGCCGAATTGCAATATCCTAGCCAAAATAGGATTGAAAATACGAGCGGATGGATGCACTTTTCACAGAACGCTCTAATTAAGTACATGGTGAAGAAAGGTAGCCAGCAGAAGATGAAGCCCCCAACTATAATGGCTAGTGTTTTTGCTGCTTTCGTTTCCATTTTGAACTTTTTCACTTGAGCTTTTATATTTCGTTTGCCCATTTTACGCTGAGCTTTCGGTTTGCCGGCGTCTTCGTAAACAGGCGCAGAAGGTGATGGACTCATTTCTCTATCAGCGTTAACCGAGCTGGAATCACAACTTGACGACCTCCGCGAGTTTCTAGACCCAGACAACCTTTGTCCTGTTACTCTCAAGTGGTTATCCCTGTTTCTATAAAGTGTAGAAGAGGTTAATTCTTGACCACCCGGCGAACAATAATGTACAGCATACAAAGCCGGAGGACTTCCCGGTGGACTTCCAGCGGAGCATATTTGTTCTGTGGATGGATATGAAACGGAGATTTTGATCTTTTCGTGACTCCGACGCTGGTTGGGGCATCTGAAAACAGAAGAGAACGAAAATCAGCCTTGGCCATAACTAAATAATTAAATCGGTGTGAACAATGTGGCGGGACGTAATTAAAATTCAAACAAAAGCTGTCCACGCGAAGGCGTTTATGTTTTCAAAAATGAATAAGGGACCAGACCCGAGTGATGAGAAATAAACTTGTGTTGTAAGTCTTGTTTGCTGTGTAAGCAAGCCCATTCGTCAAAGGCTCCGTCTTGTTTACATTCTAAAATAGACGGGGTCCCGTCGTGTTTGCAAATATAAATATCACGACGGAAGCTTTAAGATTGATAAACGTTATACACGCGCCTCTATAAAGGCGTTTATGTATGGGTGGAGTTAATTTTGAGAAGAAAAAAAATGTCTGGGAGAGTTCTTTAAATTCTATTAAGATTTAAGATTTGAGAATATGTAAGAAAGAAACCAATCGCCTCTCAAGTCCGTTCCGATATTGGCCTACATCTTTTTTTTATTGAAAAAAATCTTGAACCATGATTTCAAAAACCAAATCCAACAATTTTTCAATTTCAATTAAGTGTTTTTTAGGTTGAGGAATAAAATTTTTTCAAAAATATTTTAAATATCTAGATAAAATCTTCTCACCAGTGAACGCATTTAAGATAAATTTAAACAATAAAAAAATACATTGCATGATGATTAAGTATTAATTAATTTTCAAGTATTTTTATAAAATAAGTACGACAGTGAATGTTGTTTTTATTTTTCAAGTACATTTTTACGAAGATTTTTGATAGTCACTTTGCATAATTAAAAAAAAGAAAATAAATTTTCTTAGTAAAAAATTTCTTAATTTGCGTTTATTGTTTAATATTTTAATAATATAGAATGTCCACCGATATGATGGAAAATTTTATAATTGATGATAGGTCATTATGATCTTGCTTATGATGAGCATTTTGTATACGCCGTTTGTAAAACGTAAAATGTGAATAAGTAAATATAATAAAATAATAGGTATAGTAGCAAAAGTCTATAGATTTCTTATTTGAGAAGTAAATATTGATTGCTCACAATGCCAATATACTCAGATATTTATATTTTCAGACATTTAAGTTATTGTTTATTTAATCAATTTTCACTGTTTGCACAAAAGTAAATATTTATATTTTGGAAAAATATGAAAGTAAAGTTCAAGTAGGTATCTACCTATTATTCTATAATATTTATACGTGTAACATTTATTTTCAATAAATAATAACATATTAATTTTAATTTTGTGTGTTTTGTGAATGTTCGCTTGTACAATTGTTGTTATTTCAAATTCCTATTGAGGGAACTAAATTTTTGTTATTAAATCATACAAATATAAAATTAGCAAATGTTCCCTGTTGCACTTGCTGTATTTGATACAGGTTTTATGCTCAACCGGCTTTTACACTCAATTCAACTGTTTTCAAATAAAATTCTACCATTAATAATATAAATCAAATTCAACAAATTAACAAAAAAGGTTGAATTTAGTTCGTAAATAGTTGAACTTAATATGGAAAGGTCTGAATTTGTTTTGTAAAAGGTTGAATTCAAAATGTACGATCAGTAATTATTCAAAATTTTGAAAATTTACATTATATAAGTCACCAAATGTTATTTATTTTGAGAATTTTATAATACATATGAAATATTCAAAATATGGATGAAAAGTTAATTAAAATATCTTCAATATTATAAAGCCACTACCACATTTAAATGATTATAATTATTTTTACCAGCATTAAATTTATAAAATTATTAAAATGCCATGTTTTTAACAAAATAAAATTTTGTATACAATCATGATCACCTTAGAGAGCGATCGATTTGAGAAAGAAGGCCTTCAAAGTAGTTTCCCTGAATAAAATTAAGCCTGACGGGAATATTACACCACCATACATAGACTAGTATCTTTTTCTTCCACATCTCTTACCCGGAAAGCTTCCGAGTCTCGGTGAAGTTATCAGGCATTTCAATTAGTGTTTTTGCTTAATTCTGAACTTTTCATATTAAAATCGACCCAGAAATGTGGAAACTTTTACATTCTCGGCGCACATACGTAATTGAGCTTTCCGTTTTTTTTTTTTTACAAAATATATTGTTTTCTATATTTTGTTGCATATAAAACTTATTAAATTGATTTTATTTTAATCATAGTGATGAAAATATTGTATAATGAAAAAATCGTTCCTTTGATCGCATATTCATATAAAACAACCAAATAGTGAAAGGAAATTTTCAGGTTTTGTTTGAGAGCTTGTCTAAGTTAACTTCACAAATGTTTTTCACGTGCCGAACGACCATCATCATGTTACACAGCAGATCGAGCAGTGGAAAGCGTACTTGATCATATCTGAGCTTTTTTTTACTTTTTATTTCAACGAATTTACGAACGGACGTCAATTTTCAAACTTAAAAGTTTTACTAATTGATTTATTAGACGATGCGAGCGTTGGAAACCGCTTTTCAGATGTGTGTTGCACGTAACAGGAAATTGGCGCATTCGAGGATACTTTGGATCAAATTTGAAAATAGGTGAAGTGTATTGTTTTTGTTTGTGTTGAATATATTCATATTTTTTTATTGAAATTTTAGTAATTGGGATAAGTGAAGTGTATATTAGCCGGATCAATGATTTGTGCAAATAAAGGTAAAAGAAAGATAAGTTGTTTTAATAGTCTAAAAATCAGATTTTTTATAGGAAAAGTTCTTGTTTGTGTAGTCGTAGACGTTTTTTTAAAATATTTTATTATGATAACTATCAAAAAGTTTTTTGAATTTGAAAGTTCCTATGATTAAATGGATTTCTCTCTCAAATATAATGCCTGGAATGTAAAAGATATTAAAAAAAAGTTTTTTTCATTTCATCAAAGCCTATTTGAAATTTATTTAAGTTAAGTGAAACTTTGATAGCAAAAAAATTATATTCAGCATTCATATAGCTTTTAGAATGCCTAAGTTTTTTTAAAATTTAAAACGTTATAATATTTTTATTTGTTATTTGATGAAAGGATAATTCGGGATCAAACAACGAACATAGATAAAAAAATAATAATTTAAACAACGCAACTTAGTTTAGCAAAAACGATTAACAATAAGTATGGTGTATTGAGTCACGAGCAATATCGCTCAAACGTCTCCGCTTCCGGTCGTTGTATATCGCTTTCGACAGTTACGTTTCTTCTCTTTTCGATCGACTTATTTGCTTTATCGTTTTTGCTAAGCAAATCGGACTAATGCGTTCTGAGCCTCGCATAATTTTCAGGTTTTTTTAATGGAATGAATTTTTCTCTGATAATATAATTTTTATTTTCGACAAAAATAAATTGAAAAATTATTACCTGTGTATCCTTTCAGGAGACGCACTACCCAAAGAAGTAGTTGTACTCTGAGCAGATCCCGTACTCAATGGCGAACCTTGAGGACCTCGTCTGGTAGTACCACCGCCGCCTCTTCCGCGATGTATGCGAAGCGTTAGACGATTGTCGTCGAATCTATTTCCAACTCCTTTACCTGTAAAATCAAAATGGAACTGAACGATAATCTGACAAAAACAAAAGCTTCCCATCGACAACAATATCGGGAAGCTTTCAGCGGAAATCACCGGATCGGATAAAGATTTCGTATAAAGCCGAAGCAAAAATCCGAAACTCTCCGTGGAGAGTACATAAAACGCTTTTATCGGTCGTATTGCGAATTGAAGATCGTTCCGCCGTAAAGTTGGACGTTAAAGCGTCTCAAGACTGGAAATAGGGGCAGAGGAATTGAAAGCTTCGTCGTTTATGGGCGGGACGAGTGTTTGTATTGTTTACGCATCGACGTTTTAACGGGCGCCGTTCCGTGAGGATCATTAACACTTTTGAAGGATGGGCGGTCGTTGATATGACTTTATGGCGAGTGTTTAAGTGGTTGTTCCTACGCCGATTAGCTTGCTGATGTGTTTATTATGAAGGCTTTCGTTTCGTAACAGAGAAGTGATGAAGGTTTTCTCTGTGTGTCGTGGAATTGTTATCTTCGAGGTTGAGGGTGATAAATTGGCAGGGAGATGGTAATAAGTCGGTTTCCTCTACATTTTTGCTAAAGCTCAACGGACGTTATTTTGATTTAATGGAGTAGAAACTCGAAAGAGGCGGTTCCGGTCAATTTTAGAGATTTATAAACGTAAGATAAATTAAACAAAATAAAGCCGAGCCGAGCTTAAAATTTTATATTTAATGTAAGAAGGAGATTATTATTTAAATTCATGAAATATAAGATAAAAATAATTAAGAATATAATTTTGTTTTTGCAGTGTGTTATTATAGCGAATTTTATCTTGAAATAAATTACATAATATATAGTTTCAAGAAGTAAAATATAATGTTTAACTGTATTGTACGGAGCACTGCAGTGCTTATTTCGAATTTCGCAGTGTATTGTAAACTAGCACTAATAGGAAGAGATGCACTTGAGATTTCCAAGTGCATAAATCAACTGAAATAAAAAGATTCTCTTTTATTAAAGCTCTATATTTTTCATAGTTACATTTGCTTTATCGTTGTAACGCTGGAATGAAACATAAACTGATATTTCTAGACTACGTAGTACATTAAAACAAAGCAGCCTTCGCAGAATCCATTAATTATTTTTTTCCACTGGTTTTCGGCTAAAAGCAGTAGAGTGTGCAATTGTAATGTGTGAATGGCTCTTTAGATTAGACGAAACAAGTAACAACCATAAAGAAGCCACGCAAGATATACAGAAAGCTCGTTTCGTTCGAAGGTTTTCCTTTGAAGCAAAAGGAGCCGGTCCGCCAAGCTTTTTGCACTCCTTCCCCTTTGAACTAATTTAACTTTTTAATTAAATTTATTTGAGAAACGTCGAAATTCGATTTTATGAATCTATTTTTAGTCGGACATCACGTAATACGTGGCTCATATGATGTTGAATATTTGATATGAATAATCCGATACGCGGCAAACTGTATATAAACCTTTCATACACACACGCGTATATAGACTGTATAAAGTTGCGGTCATTGTGAGTCAATTCAACTTGGACAAGGGTAAATCGCAAGAAAAAAAGGAACGTCGATCCCGAAAAGTCCCATAGTGGACGACAAAAAGGCTTATGTATTCCACGTAGAATATGGGGGCTGAGTTAGATTGATAGTGTCTGAAAACACGCCTTAAAATTCCTTGAGTTACTAATTTGTATTAAATATGCAACGAAGATTAAGATCTTAAGATCTTATTATATAAACGATAAAAATTAATTATTTATATTTGATTAGAGTGAAAACTTACTTAAAATCAAAAAAATATTTATATAGAAAATCTCATAAGCGACGTGAGCAACAGACGCCGTTTAGCGACAGCTTCGGATAAATTTTAATAAGGGCAAGAACTCGCCTCCCTCTTATACATATTAATGTCCTGCAAAGCCTTCATCTCCCCAGGGTCCTCTCGGTCCCTCAGGCGCATACGTATGTGCGTTTTCAGCGGCTCAATCCACTTAAGAATAAAAGGTTGACTTATAACGGGCGTCCGTTCGCCATTTTGGGCTACCGTCGTATAGTGCCTGCGGGCACTTTCACGACCGTTCGTGGAAGAAGGATCGGATTTTGCCGTGGTTTTTGTGTGTGTGTTTCCTCTTTGGGGCTGCGTCCCGAAATTTCGGGGGTGTCGAATGAAAAATTGGTATACGCGTTTGCGTGTGGGTGTTTTGTTTTCGAGTTAGGCCGAGTTGTTTGTATCGGATGTTTATGATGCGTTCGTGGAATTTGTTAGGTGTGTGTTTATATTGGAATTTAAATATATGTAGGCCGTATTTCTTTAATTGAGTACTATTGATGATGATAAGTACGAACTTGAAGGATAACAATTATTTCAGGAAGTAGGCGTTAATAAGTTGGAAAGTTTATATGAGAAACATCGAAAAGTTATAAGAAAATGGTTTGAAGTTTTCTGCAAGCAACAAGCTACACTGAGTTAAAAAATAAAAATAGAATAAACTTTAATTAAAGTTAAGTAATTTATTTTTAATACATAAAAATGTTCAACTAGAGCGATAACAAAATTTAACAACGCGTTTCTGACCCATAAGAAATATGAATGCAATTAGCGCTTTCAGTTCAAAGTGAAAATACTACAAAGAAAATACAGGGTATAATAGCAGAAAAGTCCCACGTGAAAGGTTCACGGCGATATAAAAAACGCCACGATATATCGTATAATATATTTTTTTCCACCAACGTACCCGAATAAAGGACTTTTATTAAATTTCACCGATTGTGTGTTAAAAGTAAGCGGGATTATCGGCGACGGCGTTCGAGAAGGAGTGACGTTGAAAGGACTTTCGTTATTAAATCCTTCGACGAAGATATTGAATCGTACCATTTATTCGATGAAAGGAGTATTTCGACGGAAAAAAATTGAAGAGGCGAATTGAATAATAACGGATTAAAAAATATCGAGGGTGTGAAAATAATATTTAAAATTGACATTGAAGAATAGAAACGGCGATCTTCTGAAATAAAGAAGAATTAACAAATCAATTTCTTATATAATTTAGATTTCAATAAACTCGTTGACTCATATAAACCTTTTTTTACCCTCGAATCAAAGAATCCTTTCGTTTCTGAATATCTTCCGCGAAAGAAGTTATCGTGGCGGGGCGCAATATCAGAGACGTGGCCCATTTAAATGTGGCGGAACTCGACTGAAAGCTTTTTTCATACATATTCACGAAGGCTTTCGTAGCGAAGAGCCTTTCAGCAAACGCTAGAGCCCAAAGGTGGACCGACTGATATCGTTCGGTCATAAATATTTCATCGGATATCACACGTGCTACCCACTAAACGAGCACTTTCCGCACAATATCGACGTGAATATTTATGAATATTCCCTACACTATGCGCCTTACGCCCTGAAGATAGAAGTCAACTGTATATGTATTATTATATTAATCAGAATTAGGTGAGCTCATACGAAAGTTATCGATGACGGATGATAGCGAGCTCATCAATATTTATTTGAATTTCGCGCGCGATCGCCCTTGTCGCGTCGATGTACTCTTAGATGTTATGTATTCTATGCTATTTGTATTTTTTTTAATAAAATCTATCTGTATCTATAAATCTGTATTAATTATAAAATTTTTATTTTTATTAGATTAAAAAATATAATGTGTACTGACAGAAATACGGATATTCTATGTAATTCGGGATTTTCCCCATAATGCGATATTGTGAAATCGATATTCAGATAAGCACATATACAAAGCACACAATGAGACACAAATACAAAGGCAATTTTGTTGATTTTGCATTCATGGCGAACGGTGATCGGTGAATTTCCTGGAAAAGCTGCGGAGATTTTCGTTGTTTCGCGCGTTGAGAGCACTCGAGCGGGCCGCGACCGTTTAATCCTTTGATTAAATCAAAACCTTCCGCCTGAAACGAAGCGATTGATATTACCCAATTAACATAGAGACCGACGAATATTTATTCGCAACATTTCGCAAACACGGCGGCTATTTACCTAAGCGCTAATTAATCTGCGCCCATTCTGCACCGAAGGGCGTTTGGATCTGTTAAGATTTAATGTATGATATTTTTCCTAACTAACTAGCTATTTTTTTTCCGGTTTTTTGTTTATTTATTTTTTTATTCCAGAGTGTATTGGGTGGGAGAGCTATTTGCTTACGGTAGTATTAGAGCTCGCTCTCGAGGGACGTTCTTTTTCTGTGCCTTTTTTACCCTTTTATTATTTCGTAGCAAGGATTTTGCCCATCGCTTAATGCTCTCGTTACAATATACATGCTCTTCTTATAAAAGACACATACGAAAACGGATAAACCGATTCGGACAATGATCAATAAAATCCGCTTTTCACGCACCGGCGTTAAATCGGCGCTTCGTTTTACCAGAGAAACCCGTATAAGAATAGGGCCCTTTTCCTATCCTTTTTTACGTCTTTCGTTAGTTAAACTTAAATAAATTTACTTTTACAAAGGTTCGTAAATTTCGCGTGAGTTCTCGAAACGGTTTCGTCTAGGGTTTTTGTGGAGAAACGGTTTTTTGGGTGGGAGTTTTCTATTGAAGGTGTAATAATATTATACCGATACGTATTATTGAATGAAAAGGGGCTTTTTAATTATTGTGAAAATTTTTAATTGAATGAAAAGTTCGCGAGAAATTTGATTGAAAAGTTTGATTGAAATTTGCTTTTGGTAACGTATTTCATAATATAAACATGGTCACAAATATTTGAGCACGTGTACAAAAATAATTACAAATGTTTCCAAACGCAGTCGGAGTTTCGAGCGTGGGAAAAACTTCAATATGAAAATTCGATCGCTTAAATAAAACACATTACAACTTCGGGGCGGCCCCTCGGCGAATAAGTATTTTTTTAACGCCGAAATTTATATGGGCGCTACCTATGAGCGGAAACTTTACCAATTTCCTTGGTAAAATATACAAGAGGACATACGTTACGACTAACACAAAAGGAGCGCAAAGTGTCAAGTTCGAAATGGCTTCGTATTCGTTTCTCGGCCGAGAGCGAGGCGCACAAATGGAGATGCGTAATTCGTACATTAGTCCGAAAACGGAATGGATACCCATTTTTTATTTAAATGCGTCGTTTTTAAACAGTACATAGTTGTAAAATAATCGCCGTCGGATGGATTAAACTAAAGGATCCGCTTAAGGGAGGGCTAGTTCCAGCGCGAGGACCTGTTGAGTGCTTCAGGTGTATTCGGATCAGGGTGCGGGAAACATTTTCACGCAGTGGTTGAAAAATTATTCCCCGCGAATATGTTTCATAATAATCTCGGAATTATGGCTAGGTCCTCAGGGAGTGATGATTTATTCCCGGTCACGTATCTAGCGCGGCCCGTTTAATGTTGCCAGTGGAGTCTTCGCGAAAACAGATTTCTTTGAGTGGCTTCGTGTAAAAAAACACACTGTCAGGTTTTACGGCATACTAAAAGCAAAATTCGCTCCTGGGGCGCGATGGAGCTTTATCTTTTCATAAAAAAATGAATATAGATGCAAAAATAATTTTATTTATATTATCGACAACAAAGATGGCGCAACTCGTTCCAGAAATACAGCTATAACAGATAATTTTCGTCGACAAGTTACATATAAATATTAGGTGAGTTTGCTGTATTCTTTTTTCGCAGTATCCTTTGATAATTTTCACTTTTGGCCGGTACGTGCTGAGAACACAAAAACAAAATTTGCGCGACCGCCGCGTACGTGTCGCCGTAGGTAACATTAGCTGCAGATGTTTTCGAAATGTAATTTTAATCCGGAAAGGACTTTGTTTCGGCCCTTATGTGAGTATGTGTGCCGAGGGAAAATTTTCAATTAAAACATCCCCGGGCCTCATTGGCGAGCAGCGATCGTATCGCAAAATAAATAAATACGCATAAATTTCTTCCGAGTCCATATCCATTCGCCGTATTGTTTGCGAACGATCAAAGGATTTGTCGGATGGTTCATCGATTGATTTGACATTGTGCCAATCGCAAAGTCTTCGGATGTTCGTGTGTTTGTGCGAGCGCAATTTAAGTGCGTAGAATTTCGTTTTGTTTTGTTTCTTATGGATGTATTACAAGTGTAAATATTTACGTTCGAAAATAACCATTTAGAATTCGGAATACGGGGCCGCGATTCGCTGAAATTTGAATTAAACTGGTTAATTAACGCTAACGTAAATCGATACTTTTAATTGGTTACTCGCTTGAAAGGAGTTTTGCGAGAGTGTTTTTGTTTATTATTTATATAAAATGAATGCAACCGTATTGTGAGCACTCTTTTTTTCTATGGAGTTTAATTAAGATGAATATATTTTTAAATTATATTCAAGACGAAAACAATTTGTTTCATATTATATTAAAATCATAATCAATTAAAAAGATATTCATGGAACGATAACAAATGCATTGTTTAATCGATCCAGATTAATTAAATAACGATCGATCGAGCTTTTAATTATGAAACACGCCGCGGCGAAAACGAAAATAGAGCTCTATAAAGAATCCAACAACGAAAATTCATTGTAGAACGACGCGGGCAATTTCATCTGAAGCTGAAAAAAAGCTGAAGTGAAGAAAGACACGGAGCGAGGACCTCGGCGAGAGCATGTTATACGACCAAAGTTCTCGCGCGAAGACGGCTTTTTTTCATCATTTTTTTTTAAAGAAATGTTCCATTAGAAGAAGGAAAAAACAGGAGATTAATGGAGGCGACTTTTCACGGCCGCGGAAATTTTCTCGGCGTAGACTTTCAAAAGCGGGCCTCTTCTTTCCCTGTCACAAAGAGAAAAAGAGGAAGCCTTTTCGCGGTATATCCGGGTTCGGTCGACCGTGCAAAGTTCTCCCAGATTGGTTTTCGGCGATTAAACTTAAAACAGATTTATTTTCGAGGGAAAATCTCGTGGGATCGGGCCGGACCTTAATTGACCACCGAAAACTAACGCTGATAAAGGGGGACGATGTTTGTAAAGTTGCCTTATTGAAAATCTGAAGGTCTCTTTAAATTTTTGTTTGCAAATAAAAGTTTATTTATGTACAGAGAGTACTTTGATATTAAAAGTGACGCTTTCATTGCATTCAACAAGACTAGTTGGATTTGTAGTTTTGGAATTAAATTGAATAAATCTGAAAAACAAACAAATTTGCATAGTTATAATAAACTTTTGCTTACTTTTCGTAGTTCTGAATCCTTGGTTGATGGCTTTTGTCGTTCTTACTGCTGCCTTGTATATTCTCCAGTAGAAGAATAGCATTACGAACATTGGTATGTAGAAAGAGCCTAGAGCTGAATATACGACGTATCCAGCGTCGTTTGTCAATTCGCAGGTCCAAGGACATGGTGGGTTCGGGACTTGTGACAAAAGTGTGTGATTTTTGTTTTTGTAGACCACTGCTTCGGAAGCCTGAAAAAAAAATGTAATTTTTCAATATCTTTTTCGGTTTTGTTTTATATATTACTAGCGTATTCGAAAAGGCTTCGCCTTTTCGAAACGCTAGATCGCCCTGCGGGCTCGTATGGTGTGCCCTTCGGG
>JAOXNN020000086.1:724275-750466 GCA_028571205.2 Hydropsyche betteni
CGATTTCTATAAAGGACAAAGTTTAATTTCCAAAAAACAGACTCAGACACTCTTTCTGTTTTATAAGTATATAGATAATTCAATTCAACATCGAAATATGAAATAGTTTTCAATGAATGGATTTTCAGCCAACAATTTTTTGTTGTTGTTAAAAACCTGTGTATTTTTAAAAATCCAGCAGATAAATGTGTTCATAATCAAAGGCGTAGCTTTTTCATAAAAATAATTAAATTATATTTTTTTCATAACATTGTCAAAGCATTTTTTTTCTGCATAAATTTATCCGAGAACTGCAGTACATGCCTTGTAAAATTACATAATAGTACAGCTGGTGCACGAGGAAAATTCTATTTTACAAAATTCACTTCGTATCCATCACGAAAAAAGTTTTCATATTACTATTAACGTCAGTTCAAATACGAAACGAAGTACAAACATGCAAATCACAATCGAATAACTCGTATTCAGTTCTACAGCCTGAAATAAATTCGTTGCAGGACAATTCATTGCAATAAATTCGATTAAAACCAAAAAATTCTACAATTTCCTTTCACTATTCACAAATTGATATGAATACATGCATATAGTTTTTAAAATATCAGTGTATCATTATATGAAAAAATTTGCATTATGTACTGAAAATGACTCGTATAATACAACCTAGTATTTATATTTGTTTTGAGTTATATGTTGAAGATTTTACCATAAATATAATCAGATATTATTGAATGGTTTATATTGAAAATCTAGTTATTTTGATGAGGTGAATATAATATATTGACATGACAGTAATTTGATATAATTGAGAACATTTATGGGAGGGTAGATATTTTGATGGATTTACATATGGATGATGTATTCTAAATTATAACGGGGACAATTAAACGTGTATTATATAAAACAAATGTTCATTTAATCCGAGCATTGAAATATATGCATTCGAAAACTTATTTGATAAAAAAATATCTGTATCTTAAAACGAATAAAACGTGCATTAGAATGAATATAAATAAAGGATCGGAAATGCCGCAAACGCGAATAAGACGATTTCATAATATAATAAAATTGGACTAATTTGTTAAAATGTGATAAAAATTAAATGAAATTAAAATTTTAATATAAGAAATGTTGTCAGTTTAACAGTTGTATTGTGTTGTATGTGGAGGAAGACTACTTTGGCGACATTGCCACCTTTCAATCATTTCAATGCACAAACTATTTTTCCAATTACTCATTTCATATCTTTTATAATGCGCAAGATAATTTTTCATTGCATACTATGAGTAAAATAATACTCAATACAAGATTCTTTGTTGTACCAAAAATAATACACATCTAAAGCACAAGTAATCGGTTTTAGACACAATCTATAATACATCTTTTCAATGCACAGTTAACTGATTGAAATTTAAAAGAACAGAAGACAATTAAAGAAATTTTTATTCAACAATATACACCAAATAAAAGGATTCGATGACATTGAAGTCATTTATCAAACCTTTTAATATAATATAGTACAAATATCAGAACCATCCAACAATATAATGACCGAATTTTAAGATCGCGTTTCTATCCGCTTACGGACCTGCGCCCTTCGAACACGATATTTATCCATTTTCGCATATAATGATTAGCTTTATCCCACGTCGTCCAGGTATACCCAAATTGATGAATGGCTTTCGAGTGGGGCTCCCGGGAAATATTGCCGTCGTCAACAAATCAATAGCGCGCCACGCGTGATGGGGGTCCGTGTCACGAAATCGGAATCTTTCATTAATTATTCCACTGTGAGCTCAGTGTGAGGGGAACGTGTGGATGAATATTATATTCGCAGGTATTTGGTGTGTGTTTCGTAGCCGGTGTTAATGGGTTAAATCGTCGTGTGTGGTTGTTTGTGGTTGGGGAAATGTTTGAGGTTAGTTGAAATTTTGAAGGGAGTTGAATTTTTCTCTTAGGTACATGGTTGGAATGTGTTGTTGGTTGGTTTTTTTTTTGTTTATTAGTTTTTATGGTTGATAAATATTATGTGTATAGAATTTTTCAATAAGTGTGTACGGCGGTGATTTGATGTTTATTGATGAAATTAGTGTGATAAAAAATATTTATTTTTTCGGTTTTAAATTAAGAAAATTTTTTTATCGAAAAAAAATCAATGCATTCATTTTTTAACTGATCAATTATATATTAATTTGATACTGATATATTATCATAATTTGCAGTATTTGTTATATATTATTCAATTAAAACTGTTCTGATCGTTTTCTATTTTTTAACTATCACCAGATTTTGTGGAAATTTCAATAACGAATAATCCAATGTGTCCACGTCAGTATTATTCAGTTTCACTTATGAAACCCTTTCGAAAATTTGAAAACTATATGGAACTTCATTATGTTAATAATTTTCCCCACTTTTATTGGCGCATCAAATAACTTAATTCAATAAAAAGCACGAAAGAGTTATTATTGAAAAATTGTGTCATACATGCTACTTTCACGAATGAAAATTATTTTTATTTCATCACTAGAATCTTACTGGTATTATTTTATTAATTTTAACAAACATTAATGTTTGACAGAATTTAATTCAAAAAGCACCGATCATTCACAAAAAAACTTTAAATTGAAATATATATATTTGAAAAACTAGTTCAAAATTTTCTCAGATCCTAAAAATTTTCCAATATAAAGCTCATGATCGACGGTGTCAACCCGAAACCGACGAGCTTTTCCCGAACAGACACGCATTAATATTTCATGGGCTTGGGCGCACTTTCGTTCCACGTAAATAATATACAAGCTTACGCATAAATACCGCAAAATCTGTTAGAAAGGGCGCAATCTAAATATTACGTTACATCAATATTAAAATCGAAATATACTCTTTCACTGGAAACTGGGAGGGGGGGGGGGCAATTTGTGCGCGACAAAACCGACCGGATTAATGACGCTTATCGGAAACACAGCCTGTATTGAGTTTGACTTTTGATGGCCTCTGCTCGGATATAAATAGAGGATACCTGAAATGAATGGAAATTTGAATTTAGAAGGTTCTCGTATAAGGTTTCTTTATGAGGAAGAGGTGTTAGAAATTTTCTGAACATTTTCTTGCTTATGCTTTATTTTTCATAGTAAAATATTAAGAAGGGAAATGTGTGTGAAGTATTACGTTTTTTAGAAAAAACTGCAGCAAGAACTACTACAATATTTTTTTGAAAAAAAGTTCTAAGTGGGATTCGAGTTTATGAGTGCTTTTTAAAGTGATTGGAAATAAAGTGTTCGGTTTTTATAATACCATAAAGTTTTTTTTAATAAAAAAGTAGTTAAATAGGGTTTTAACTTTTTTATTTATCTGATTCAGTTTCATTTGATATTCTATTATCTTAAATTATAAAAATGAAAGATTTTTTTTAAATTACTGAAACAAAGAAAAAAACCATTTGAACAAATGTTTTATTTTTGATGACATTGATCTATGAAAAAATTGAGAATGTATGGTTATTAAAAAACAAAAAAATATTTCTTTGAATTTATTAAATAATAAAAATTATTTAATTGAATTTGCCAATTATCGCATGAATTGTATCGATTCAAAGATAAGCGATACATTTTGATGTGGTTTTGAATCAATTATGCATTCAGGGTGAGAATTCGCTTTTATATCGTTTTCAAAAGTTACGATTGTTTAGTAGTATAAAGTGATATTCGGCTTTATCGAATTTCATATTGTAATATGATTTGATACGAATTTATGTGTGATAAGTAAATTATGTGTTAATGATTTTCGGTAGATATAAATATTATAGTTATGACGGATGATAATATTTCGATATTAATCAGTTTTGTAGTGTTATGGTTTTGATTCGTTAGTAAAATAGTGGCATGAATAGTGTTTTTTCTCGAGAATTTTCCTATTTTTTGATTTCTCGTTTCCAGAGAAACTTCATGATTTCTCGAGAATTCTTGAGAAAGTAAGTTATGATAAAACTATTCTAATATTTTGTATGTTTTATATTCTATTAATATTATATGTATATAGAATTGTTTCAATATAAAACTACAATAATTTTGTAAACGTAAATACATAAATTTACGTATTATTCTGACTAGCTTCGGCTTGATAACAATAAATGGATGTTGTCTAGCCGAAAAAAATTCAGAGTTTATCCCCGTAAAATTGAATTCTTTTGATATTTCATTTGAAAATGATATTTTGGCTGTTATGAGTGATAGTGCTGCTGTTATGTAGAAATTTGGAAGATTGTCACCAGCACATCAACAACTTTGTTATAATCATGGATTGCATTTTGCAGTGTTAAAGATTATTTATATAAAGAAAGAAGACGAAAACGAAGATACTGATGATGATGATAATCAAACACGGAAATAATTTCGATAATAACTGGTCTCTAGTTGAAGAGTTTAGTATATTCAAATGAACAGGCAAAAAGAAAAATAATTTACAGCAACTTAAAGATGCATTATCTACGATAAAACCCATATATACTGAAAACAAATGCAGTTTTTCGGTTGAAAATGATTTTATAACTAAAAAACGTACTCGAATGGGCAACTCATCGTTAAATACATTAAATTTTCTAAAGCACTGCTTTAAAATTAATTTTTAAGACATCTGTGTATTTTTAAATCAACCGTAATTTCCAATATTTTAATTTATAGAAGTTTTAGATAAATTCTCGAGAATTCTCGAGAATTTTTTTTGAAGAAAGTGAGAATTCTCATTTTCCGAGATATGAAAAATGTCGAAAAATAAGAAACACTAGGCATGAATATAAATGCTGAGAGAGAAGTTTTACAGTATGAAAATGTTTATATGAATTGTAAATATTCCGGTAGAACAATGAGAGGAAAAACCGACTACCTGTATTGTTGAGATAGTGCATCCGAAATTGAAATTTTTGAAATACTACGCAACAGATATGAAACAATATATATTTGGATATTTGGAAAATAAACACATATACATTAAAGTAAAAAATATTGAAAAATGGCTGAAAAATACTATATTCAGTTATTAGAAAATTCGAATTGAAATCAAATATATTATGATTGATAAATTTTTATACTATCTATAGTGTGAGATACGGCAAGAGCTATAATATAAATTAACTTATTCGATTAATCGTAAACTTTTCAAATGATGACACTTAAACTAGAAATAAAATAAATTGAGTTAAAATACTAGGAATAATATCGAAATATGTATTTACAAAAGTAAGTTATATCGTTAATCCATACGGAATAGCAAAAAATATCAAATAAATAAATGATTCCTCGAAAACGTAAACTCACCAATTTTTATCATATTATTGTATATAATATTATATTATCAATAGAATGCGGACGTACTTCGACTATCGATACTCACGCGCAAGAACCGATACGCAAATGTTGTTTTTTAATCGAATCCCGGTCCTCTGAGCAAATACGCAAACCCAAATAAAATAAACACACACGCACGAGCAGATAAAAATATGGTATTCAAATAATATAATACATAATGTGGGAGAATAACGGCGAAAGCGTTTTCCCGCCCGTTTGTGGTCGGCGCGCCCGGAAAGCGTGTAAGGGCCACTTAAAACCCTTCAGATTCCTTAGTTACCCGTCGGATTTGTTTCACAGATAAAACCTTTTAGCCATAAAGGAGATCGGGATTTTTCCATGGCCATCCCTTATCGACAATTGGCCGACCTTTGCCGGAAAGAAATGCAGCGGTTAAGGGACGCAAAGCACGAAGAAAGATCGTGGTTTAATATTTTTAAACCTATTGTGTAACGATACATTGAATGAAATGATAATTATATAAATATTTTTTTCTAAAATAAGTAATTGAGTAGTTGATAGGATTATAAAAAAATAAATAAATTAAAATCAGTGAAATGTTCGTGTATAATAAATCATCAGTTTTATTTTTCATATCAGTAGAGTACTTATGATTGAAAATTTGTTGACAAAATATATATAATTTTTTTATGAATTAAATTTTTAACAAATCAAACGATATATAAAAAATAAAATAGTATATAAGTATCGTTTTCCGTTATATTCTTTTCGTTATCCTCAAAGTTATGTACGTGTTTAGAATGGGTTACGCGTTCATAGACCGAACTAGGGTATTCTATATGAAATTAAGGATTCGTTTAGCTTGGGTTTCGATTAGAGGTCTCGTGAAAAAGATCCGATGGTAATATTATTCAGGCCGGTTGTCTCGTTACCAAAGGAAAACTCGAAGATGCATAACGAAGTTTTCCTTCATCTAATGTGATTTGCTGTCGCGGATTCGAATTGTGCGCTGTGAGTCGCAAGTTCGCAACATTCTTTGCTTGTCTTCATTTGAAACTCAAATAATGACTTTAAATAAATTTCAGTATCTTTGTTTTCAGTATTTCAGTATCTTTATATCGTATAAACACGTTTCTTTTCTAAAAAACTAACTTGTGCTTGACAAAATTTTTATTATTCTCACTTGATTCTCCGTTTCAAATGTGTGTTAAAAATAAGACATCTGTTTTTATGAAATGTTGATTTTCAGCGAAAATTCGTCATTGTTCCGGTACATATATTTAATTGAAAATTCCAAAACTATGTTTCTGATTTTTAACGGCATCCTAACAATGAAATTTTCTACGATTTTAATGTGAAGCATTAAAATTCACATCTCGCTCAACCTCGTTAAAAGCATTGAATAATCGATTCCGAAAATCGGTGCGACACAGACCCGAAACCGTTCACAATAAACCATGTAAATTTTATTTATTTCCGCACACCGTTCACTTATACAGATCGTTCTAGCTAACATGGAATTACGTAAATTTTCAAACAAAGTAACATTGAATTTTCTTGAACGTTCTCATCGAATACCAAAAATAAGCAATACGTTTAATGGTCAATAGTCATATGTAATCATGTATCGATGATTATGAGATGATTTAAACGTTTGGCAGTTAGGTTAAAATAAATTTTAAAATATTATATTGTATGTAATCAAAATAATAATTATGAAACAGAATCATGTGCATATGACGTTAACGTTAAAAACATTCCAATAATCTCATTGAATGCCATACCGTTTTGATAATTCACGTGAAAATCGCAATAGGACCGACAAAGCCGTGCAAATAATGGATTTTGCTTATTACTGATGGATGTGGGAGAATCTGCGCAGAACCCGGATGCACTTTGCCCGTAACTGAGTTCCAGCTTTTGCCATAATCGACGTGAAATTAGATTTCAACGATGTGTGGATCGTTAAGAACCGCTGAAAGTTGTCGGAGGACGTGTTCGTCTGGGAATGTGTTTATTTTTTGATTACGGAATGTTTGCTTGTGAAAAGCGTGAATTACAAATATGTGAACGTTTTTTTTGGAAGTGGTGTCTATTGTATTTTAGTACGCAAATTAATAAGACAAGTGAATTTCGGAATAGAGATAGAAATAGCACAGAGTAAGTTGGTTAGATGTTATAAAGTTTCATTCCTGCATGTTAACTAAGTATGTAAATTATAATGTTACAAGAATAAAATCTATTAATAAAGTATAATATATAAAATTAGATATCACAGACATTCAATATAATATTTTTTTCATTTTTATAATAATGTAATCCATGTCACTTTATAATAATAATATTATATATTATATAATATTATAAAAAATATAAAAATATCATCAGTTTTTCTTCTATTCTTCTCCGTAATAGCGAAACATTTATAACCATCGTTATTTTTTACTATCTCTACAAAACACAGCTATATATCGTTTGCGCTGATAGCGAAAACTTTCCCCATAGTTATACGAAAAAATGACAAAAAAATACGAAATTGATTTTCAGGAAACAATTCAAGAAGGAGTGGTCTCCACTAGAATGAATTTATAGCTGCATTCTGTTAGCATAACGACATCGCTTTTTCAGATACAAAAATCGTTATTCCATACCATTTTTTTTTTACATAAAACGACTTCGGGACTTTTTCGACAAACTTACGTTAAACCCAAACCGAATCCCACATTAATTGTACCTTCATACACATACGAATCACCACGTCATATACGAAATGAATTCAATATAACGAGAAGGGAATTTATTATAGGCACGCTCGCGCGAAGTTTAGATTCCCGACATTTGTCACGCTTTCGCGACACACAATGTTTCACGCATTAAGCGAAATTCACGCTCGTTTTTATCGTTCGGATCGGAGCTTTCTCGTATAATATTAATTTTGTGAAGCAAGCTGGGAAACAGCTAAGGTTCTGATCTAATATTTGTGACGAAAATAATACGTGAACTTGTTTTATTAAAGTCGGTCGTTGTTGAGCGACGTGCATGCAGGGGCCTGGCCTTTCAATCGGAAAAGTCGTATATGTACAGAGTGCTTGAAATAATGCTGTATTTTAATAGTGATAGTAATAAGATAGATGATGATTATTTGTTAAGTATTTAGATGTTGTGTTTTCAAATCAGTTGTGATTAAATGTATGAAAAATGCGTGAAGTCATGATTTTGATCTTGTACCGGTAGTACCAATGATGTAGTTGATTCAATGTGATTTTCATAAAAAAAAATTAAGTCTTCTAGTTAAAATATTTTCTAAATATATTAAAAATATCATGAAAATAGATATATGAGAATGAATTAAGACAGTCCAATTTCTGCGGATGTATAAACAAATAAGTCACAGTTGAGTTATTATATAATAATTTTTACCAAAAACCAAAGTTAATCATTATATTCTATAATATTAAAAACATGAAATCTAAGCCATCCCATCATATATTTCAAAGAAATTCTAACCTTGAAACGACCGCTCTATTACCAAATTTAACAAAGCATCCACAAGACCCATCTTCCAACCTCCGCACCTGCCATTTTTTCAGACCTCCATCCGCCTAACGTTATTTATACAACAGACTAGCAACATGAGCGAGTAGAAAGCTAATCCTATCCAAGCTTTCCGTCTACTAGCTGCGAATTAACGGCTTCGTTAGGTTTGTCAAGCGGCCGTTAACGGAGATAACTGGCACGCGCACTTAACGGCCGCCGCACGACTTATATTATATATTAATACTCGACTAAACGTGATGCTAAACTTTTCATATTATGCTCAACTGAAAACCGACCGAACGGGGATATTCTATGTAGGCGTTTTGGATGTCGAACAAGTTGGTGGAGTATGTGTAGTTTATGTTGGTTGTGGATAATATTAGTTTTATCGCAACGATTCCGAATAGTTTAGATATTAAAGTTTTGATTTGGCATTTAGATTCACGTTTAAGTTTAGATTTATTCATGATTAAAACTTGTGTTTGAAAATATATTTTTTTAATAGAATATGAATCTTTTGAAAGAATAAATCAATTACTTAGATATTTTATTATATATGTATATTATTAAAGGGAAGTTTAGTTAATTTGTAGATCAAAATTTTGACTCTATACTAGACTAATATTAAATGAAGACCTTTAGATGTTAATGTAGTCTCATCTTATCATATGTATAGTGCTAATGGGTAAATTTTAGATTTGAATATATTTAATAGTTGATTTGCAATTGTTCGTGACAGGTTTAAGTAATCGAATCACAACGGCTATTTTCTATATCCTATATTTGGATTTTAGCTAAGACAATCAAATTTAGCATTCAGGGAAAGAAGGCTTATAGTTGCTTCTCAAAAGAATATAAAACCTGGGAACTTCATATTATATTTATCAGTTTATGAAATTATTATATGTCAATTTAAATATTTCAATAAGTCAAGAAATCAACCGAAACTCAAATATTTTTTCAAATTAAATATATATTATATAAGAGTTTTAAAAGATAAAATTAATCAATATTTCAATTGAATCATGTAAATACATAAATATACTTTTGAATGATAAACATAAACAGTCAACATTTAACTCGAAAACCGAAAAAAACACATGCGCACATGCGGAAAAGCCATAAAACGCAGTCGCTTCCTATAAATACGTTCTAATTGAATTTTCCGCATCGGACATAGTGGAGTCGCTGCGTGCTTTATTATTGTTTCGTGAAAAACGTGCCATAAAAAAAGAACAGCAACACTTTAGCGTGAGGGTGATTCGGGAGTGCGGCAATAAAATGACAAGATAAGAGCGCGCATAAATGGCAAAAGAAACATTTCATGGACAATTTAGTTCTCGAAAGACGGGTGAAGAATAAAAACAAACGTAAAACGTATGGGCGTCGCTTCTGGATCGGGACGTCGTTATTTCTCGCCTCCAGTATCTAAAAACAAGGAAAAATTACGACATCTCTGAAAATTTATACGCACTAAAGTATAAATAAAGCCTGCTGCTCTTTTGCTGTGGTGTGAAACTTGTGAATTTGAATTTCGGCAATGTTTTTTTGTTTCGAATTAGTCGCGTTAGGATGATTGCGTTTTGTCACTGCTGGACTGTTTTTTAATATAATATGTACATTTATAGATATGGTGTTATTCGAGGACGACCGTTCGAGACGTGGACGTCGTCTCTGGAGTGCTTTGCTTCGGGCAAAATTGATAGGGATAAAATATTTGTAAAAAATATGATGACATTTGTTCGCGCCTAAGAGATAAGAAAAATACGGCTTCGTTTTGACGTTGAAATATTCCCGAGAGTGTTGGTGCGAACGAACTCTGACATTTTTCCGTGGCATTTTTCTTTTCTTCTTCCCCCCGATTTTTTTTGTTTATAATTTTCCTACGAGATCAAAATGATATTTTGATGACGAATAACACATCCGAGTATTAAGACTAATACAATTATTATATATTATTCACAACTTATAATTAATTTTATTCAATTCACAGCGAGAAATTTATATAAATTGTTAGATATATGATATTCAAAGGCACAGAAATATTTCATGTGGTTTCACTAAATTATTAAATATACGGGACGTGTCATAAACACTAGCGCAGTGACAAAATTAAACATAACATAAACGCTAAATTTTCTGAAAATTTAAAAACATCGTATCAAACGGAACGATACATGTTTTTGACGGGGTTGAAAACACAAACAAATGTCAAATGAAACATTGGACGAGACTTTGACTCGAATTGACGATGCGACAAGTTCAAATTGTGTATTAAAAAACACAATAAAATTCGCGTCACTTGCGTGACACACACGCCATCACGTATTCGCACAAAAAAAGCAAAACGAGGAATTCGACGGGAGAAATAAACGTGAAGCGAGGATTTCTGGAAATCTGGAACTTTCATTAGAAATTCGCCATGCAAAAAAAATTCCATCGACGGATTGTAATATAATTTCGTTATCTCGGGCGTAAAAGAAAAATGTCTCGTCATCGGACGTGACAAAGCAGGATCGACCGTGGTAGTAAAATACTTAACGCCGTTCCAGATTAAAATCGTCGAAGCGAGGTGATTTTCAGTCTATCCAGGCTGTAGGAAAAAATCATGAAAAAATATATCCGGTGTCGTTTTATCAACATCTCGACGATTTGGGTCACGACTCATCGGCTGAAAGTCATAGCTCTAATACGCAGACGGATTAATAAGCATTTGGTTAGTGTTGGTGATTGTTTGATTTTCTTCGTTGAAAGAAGATGAGAAAAAAGAAGTTTATTCTGGGAGTAATGAAATCTTTTTGAAATTTTCCGTTTATTTGTTTGAGACGATTTTTATTTTAAAATGAAATGGTTTTGAGATTAGTAGAGATATATCTGATCGACGTAAATAATTTGCTTTGAAGTGCGAGGATATTATTGAAAGATCACATACTAAAGGTTATCATTAATCTTATATGTGATTGAAATTCTTAGTGAATTAGTATCTAAGAATAAATTCAAAATTTATATAAAGGCAAAGCTTATAATAAATATTAAAAACTTTAATACATTTTTTTGATTTCACATTGAACAAAATTTTATTATAAAGGAATGAAATGCAAAAATAAAATGAATGGAACTTCCGCAACATATTAAATATTTTTTTGTATAGAAAAATCACATATGCGCACTCTTTTCATTTATTATGCTAGCAAATCTTACGATATTTCTACCGCAATCCTTTTTTATTATAAATAGTGCACGGGTGAATAAAATATCGACGCAAGACGTATGCGGTCGGAAAACTAGTATCCCATGAGAAAACGAAGATTTGCCTACACATGTCTGTGGATTTTCGTTGTCGTGTTCGTTCGTTCGAATTGTTCGAAAATGGACGACTGAAAATACCTTGCTTTCGAACAATGCCATGTTTATGTGAAATATTGCAAAGTGGATTCGTGAGTCCTGAATATTTGAGCAAGTGAGGGAAATATCTTCGATGCATTTTAAATGTTTGTGATATATTAAGAATAGTGATTGTATATGAAAATACAAAAAAAATCTGAATTTTTCCGTGCGTCAAAATTAACCATATAGTACGTATCTCATCAAAATTTTAAATCGATTTTACAGCGTAAAATGTATCCAGTATGCTCTAGTAATTCAATTTCGATTGATTTCCAGTCAGGTCTCGTAGTTCACCAGATACTTGGCAACGCTGTTTACATCCAAAACACCCTATACGTTGCCCGATTTGATTTCGTGAAATCCAATTTTTACGCATATACCCATTTGTATTGTATATACACACCTAAAAAGTTATATGCGAGTCTATTTTTCTTAAACACAACGTTATTCCGCGGTGCTTCACAAAAGAGTGCGGCGGTTGTTGTGTCATGAAAAATATCCGCGAACGGAGCGTGTATATAGAATAAATATTTGATTTCCGCCTTCACCCTTTTCCCTCCATTTTATCCCGCGGATAATTGAAAACCTTATTGTATAACGGAAGAAAGTAACAACTAACTCTCACGGGAGTACAGTATCTTGTTCGGTTCACAATTCGATAGAAAGCCACCGACTAGGTGTGCTTTGTTCGCTGAAAAATATAGAAACAGAAATGTACACGTGTCAGACGGCGCAGATGCCAAACGAAACAATAAAAAGCACTTTAATCTATTAGTGTGAAAAATAAGGGAACGTATTGTGCTTACCCTCCGACACAAAAACGAAGAGCGAGTTTCTGCAATTTTTTTTCTCTAACACTTGTTGATGCGAAAATTTTTCGCTCGGACCATTTTCCATTTACATGCCGGCACTCTGCCTCCCATTGATATATCCTTTTTCGTCCTGCTCGGTCCCAGAGGAGCGTTTCGACGAAAACCTTCTGGAAATTTATGTTCAGGACGACTTCTATTTATATCCACTTCATCACACTATTTTATCGGGACACTCAAAAAAGAAAGTAAGTGACGTTTCGAGGCCGTAAATAAACGTTAGCATACGTTTTTGAAAGAAAAGCTTACAAAGAATGTTTAGTGCCCGTCATTTAGATCAATCAAATACGTAATTTATTTCAAATCGCAATTGAATATAATATAAAAAATATATAATACATAATATTTTGAATAGTTAAGTTAATAACAGTCTGAAAAAGGTAAGCTTTCAGTTATGTCTGCGATTCTGTCAAAATTGTAACATCAGTGTCAATCTCTGATATTTTATACAAAAATTCTTATCGATATATTTTTTAATTTATATAAAAATTTATTCAACTATATATTTTATTTTGATGGACGTATAGATGATTAATATTTATTTATTTATTTTATTTATCATACATTCTTATTTTGTTTCAAATCATCTAAATATTTCAAAATTAGTACGTAATTATAATACTATGCATACAAAACTATTTCAAAAGATACTATATTCACATTGGTGACCATTTAACTATATATAATAACTCCTTTTTAAGCACGATTTATGCTTTTTTTCTCTCTTTAATGTTCTAGATTTTTATATTATACGTAGGTTATTATATATGATATATAAATATTGGCACAAAGCATAATATTAATGAAAATAAATTCGTCGGTACTGCATGAATACAGTAACAACGAATAATCTGTAATCACTAATAAGCGATTTGCTCAATAAATATCACATTCAAATGGTTTAAAAAGTAAATGATGAAATGCAGTAGTCCGTTGTGAAGTATGTCGTAACTCACGCTATGATTTTAATTAAACTAGGTATGTGAATCGACAAAGCCAGTCGGCTTTCAGTACTAACGTAACGTTTTAATAGCGGCGACGTACTAACTTTCAGGGGTTTCATTTTATATAACATTCCACCAATATGTGAGCCTTCAATGTACGTATATACGCCGGTAGTATTTCACCTATTTATTATTGACGATGAACCTACCCAAAAAAGGAACTTTTCGAGCATGAGGTCTCGCAAATTAATATGTTATGATGGACCGAACTATTTTAGACAGGTTGATGGATTGCGTGAGCATGGTAAGTGGTCGGCAGAAAAAAATAATACATAAAAGAGGAAACCCCGGAAGGGAAAATCCGCAAGAAAATGAAACGTTATTGGCCGTCTGAATGCATCAGGGACGCAGAGCGTCATCAATAATTTATATAAATGTAATATATATAAAAAAATAGTATATGTAGAAGAATGTGAATTTCCAAACTAAGTGAAAACAGATTTGATATGAAACGCGACAGAACGTCATATTTTTGAATCACTTAAGTTATATTATTACAAAAAATTCTAAACATTCATTAAACATAAAAATTATAATAAATCTAAATTTTGAAATAAAATATGAAAGAAAATAACGAAGCAAAGTGAATAATGAGTGTACCTCTCGGTCTTTCCATCCGACGAGGGGCGGGAAGCATATGACGAAGGACAGTACCCAAAGGGCCGCAATGAGGGCTTTTGCTCGTTTTCTGCTCATGAGGCTCGGATATCTGACGGGTCTGGCAACGGCCACATATCTGTCCAGAGATATGGCACAAAGGTTCAGGATGGACGCTGTGCACATCCACACGTCGACTGCTAACCATACCGAGCACCATACATCGCCGAATATCCATACCTGAAATCAAACGTATGTTTTGTATATCTAGTTTTTTGTATTCATTTTGGAAAATGTTGTCTTTTGCAGCTGCTTGAAAAAAAGATAAATACTAGTAATAGTGACATTAACATGGTCTATAATGGGTTTCTTTCATTAGTGTTCAACGGAATTTGATGAGTATTTTTCGGATCGAATATAATTTAATACATGGTGTAGTGTAAGTTTTATGTAAGCTTGGATACATAAAAAATATTAAAGGACGTAAATGGAAAAAGCTGTGTGATATTTTCTTGAAACAGAATATGTTTTCAGGTAATCCACTGATTAAATGAAATGAGGTTGGTTCTATTTTAATAATCTCATTCTTGTAGTAATTGTTAAAATTTGGAATTTAAAATTATCTCCATTTTCTTTGAACCACTTAAATCTCGTGCTATATATCAAGTCGCGCATAAGATTTCCTTATAAAACACCTTAAAACGAATTCTTACTCGACTGCAAAATGAGTGTTCAAATTAAGATTCATATCGCGAAAAGCGTTGAATTTATATTTAAGCGATAATTACTCAGGTCACACTTACTCCTTTACAGATAACAACTCGTCCGGTCACAGCGAAAACTCGACATTAGCACGTAAACTTTTTTCATGTACATAAACTCGATCATATTCAAAATGAATACTCAAAAAACGTTGTTCAACTTTCACCACATTAGTATTCATTAAAAAGTTAATATGAAAGCTTCGCAGAAAAATAAAGGCACTTTACCATATGGGGTATTTTGAGATTTTAATTTTAAGACAACTTGCGTTCGTGTGTTGTTGTTTCCCGTTTTTTGTGAGAACGGAGGACATCGTTGACCCTTCCGCTTTAATATTTACACGTTTCAACCCATAAGTTTAAAGGTCTGAAAAAGTTATGAATGTGGTGGAAACTTTCGGGTTGTTCCGCGCGAAAAAATAAAACTTATTAATTCGCAGCATACATTTTCTTTTTTTCGCAAAAGGACAACTCTGAAAAAAATTTCATCAGCTTATTTTATTAATATAAATTATGTTGTGATAGAACGTTATTTTTTAGCAATATATATATTAAATGAAATGCATTTAATGAAATTTTATTTATTTAAAATAACGAAGTAGTTTTTAGAAATTTTCATTAAACAATTTTGAACGAGAGTGTGGAAAGTATTATAGTGAATTTGATATTTGTTATCAATCAACAAAAATACTTAATAATTGAATAATTATACATATTCAAACCGAAAAAATGTATTTAATTCTGAAAAAAACATGTATTCGAACCATTTTTAGAATATTCATTTACACGCGAATAAAAATATCACGCGACACAAAGTGTTCAAATTTAAAACGCCTTTTGCGATCATCACGCGAGATTGTCACTAATTTATCAGAAGTGCGTGCTTTTATAGCTCGTCTCCAAATTATTACATTATTTTCGTTTCGCTTTGGCGTCGACTCGTTTTCCGGTCGACTTTGAAAATTTTCCCCCGATAAGCATGCGCTCCCGGCGAAAAATAAAAAAAAGGTAAAAATACACGCAAAAGCGAAAACGGCAATTGAATATTTTCCTTTTGTAAATCCCATCTCATAATTGGCACTAGGGGGAAAAGGACGGGAGCACTTCAAGGGACGAATTAGGGCGATTTTTCAGGTTTCTGTGTGTCGAAACACCTCGTAGGAGGTCTGAAAGCTCGTGGCCACCTGAATTATTCTCAATTGCTGGAATTTTTCACTGTCAAACGGACCGTGGGAGTAGTGTCGTTCATATAATGGACGCAATGGAAAAGCTCTCTTATTGTTTGCGAAAAATTCGACCGTCCTTCGTTGAATTGTTCCTATGAAGGTTTTGGTGTAAATTTACCAGGTGTGTGTGTATGATGGAGGGTATGTAAATAAATTAAGAGTGTGTGTGCGTTGAAAAATGTAGGCAGGGAAGTTGAAATTTCATATGGCGCAAAGAAAATTGCGAGAAATTTCTTCGACGCTATTAATCATCGTATCCGGTTTCACAGGGTCGCTTATAAGTTGGTTTGTTGCTATGAAAAATTCGATATGTAATGAGAAAATATTTTCGACTTCATTTTTTCGAGATGCGTGAATTGAGTGATTCATCAATTATTGGATGAGAAAAATTTCAAATGTCATATCATTATTTTCAGCAATACTTTGAATGAGAGATTTACAATTTTCTTACTTTTATCGAAGTCAAAATAAAAATAATATTTGCCATTAAAAAAAATTGTACATTTTTTTTAAATAAAAAAAACTTAGAAGTGGCAAAATCAAATTCGAAAATTGGCAATATTTAACGATTTTATTTTTGATTTATGTAATACTCATACTTCGAATATAAAAATTACATATTTTTGAGGATAAATATGAAATTTAAAAAGCATATTTATTTTATCATTCAGTACGTGTTCTGTAAGTATTATTGCGTCCATTTCAGCACGAATTCATACACTTCTAGCGGATATGTAAATAAGTCGATTTATAAGCATTAGGCGGAGAAAAAATCGCAGCCACACGAACGACAATTTCATACTGTGGCCGAAAAATAAAAAAAAAACACCATGCGCTTTCGGAATAATCGATTACAATTCAACTGCGATGTGAATAATAACGAGCTTTTCGGGCACACACTTTACCCTTCACTATTGGTTGACTTTTGCCAAATTTCAATTTCCCTGCCGAAAATCGGCATTCGAAAAAGGGCGCGTAATTCAATATCGACGATAATGAATCGCGGCCTTTGCCGATATAATTCAGTACACGTTTGATATAATTTGTGCGAGCTTTTAGTTGCTCGCCCGTTTTTGATTAATGTGCATCCGAGATTGGGCGGATACAAGAAAATGTACTTTACGAACTATTTTGTCGGCATTTCGATTAATTGTTATTTAAATTGACATTTATTAGAATCGAATTCACTCATTTGTACTCGTGTAAAATCTGAAAAGCATCATATATATTATATTATATTTCAACGTTAACGTTTTGTGAAATGTTCATTTAAATTTTTCATTGTTGCGCACTCTTTTTTCGCGTTTCGAATTCTCTACGCCGTTTGTTGACCCAAAAGTGATTTATGTTATATACGAAAATCATATGAATGGGTCTGATCTACGAATTGCGTGTTATTTTCATAGAAGAAATTCGATGTGAATAACATATATAACATACGTTTCGTTGAATTTCGATACTTATTAAGCACATGCAATTTTCGAATTTCAAATCGATTTCATCCAAATTAATATCAGCAATAAATGCGTTTTCCAAAGTAATATTCAAAATAGGTTATAAAGATGCCAACATTTTGATTTCAAATTAGGATTTACTCAGGGCAAACACCGTATTTAGCGAAAATGATTGAAGGCCCAAGCTCAAGCGCTTGTAATTTTGAATATATTATACTGAAAAAAAAAATGTAAAAGATTATATCTACACGGTTATTTATATCGAAACATAAAAGCGTCGAGTTAATTCAACGTTAGCGCCAAAGTTTCAATGCACGTCGGCCGTAATGGATTTTTTCGGTCGGCCAGATTGGAAATGCTAATTATTACACGCGTACCGCTTTTCCATAGTTAATAATAGAATTCATCACGGTCTGCTGAGGCTTTGTGGGTTCACTTTTTGAAAATACAGCGAATCCTAGCCATACATTTTTGGAATACTCCAAAACGTACGAAATTTGCATCTCATTTCGTGACTCATTAGAAATAGATGAATATGTGTTTCATTTCTGTATCTGTACTTTTGTTTTAATTTATTATTAAATTAAAGTCAATGTCATTGAAAAAAGTATTGTTTATTAATGACGTTAATGGTTAGTAACGATACAATGCGATGGTTAAAGTTGGAAGGGATATAAAACTACTCATTCAAAAAACTTGATGATGATAATTTTGATATCTTTATCTTTGGGTGATACAAATGATCGTAGAACACGCCAGTGTACTCTTTAAAGGTGGTTGAAGGCTTCAAGTTCTTTATAAGTTTCCTGTCAGAAATGTCTTATATATGTTTCGTGAATAGTCGTGTTCCAACTAGAGTGATTATGGATCGTACGTGGTATTTGAAATGGTACTAGATTAAGTTTCTAGTGAGTTATGTGATTGAACAAGTGTAATCGATCAATGCAGATATTATTAACCAAGAATGCTTCGAGTATGATACCTCAAATTGAGGTTATAAATTCTCTACTGTATTTTATATGTTTCTAAGGTAAATTTATCAATTTAAGTCACATTTAAAATCTGGGCTGGGTATACTGAATCAATATTCCTCATGGAAAATGTGGGCTAATTTTCTGCTAGTGCCTATAAACATCGATTTGTTTTTGTGATTTTCCGTTTGTTCGATTCGCCAAAACAATCTTATTAAGAAAACATAGTTTTATCAGATACTCAGGAGAATGAACGGTTTGATTAGATTCGTATCAACATACAAAAGCCCATCCTAATTGGTTTTGTTCAGCTTTAGTTTTCGCTCAAACTCGACAAGGAACAATGTTGTATAGCAAGCGGCTATCCTCTCTTGGATAACACAATTATAAATGACCAGTAAAAAATAAAAGATATTAAATTTATCTAACAATAAGAGAATAGTAATTGTCTGGAAATTTAAATGTCACGTAAGTTCGTTTTGATTGTTAATTGGATTCTGGAGCGACTTAAGCACGCATTACGCTCCCGAGTTAATTTCGTTAACTTATCAAAGTCAGTCAAATTTAATCGCATGAGCTCAGAATTATTGATTGATATATGCAGAGGCGCGTATGTTTGTTCGATAACGTTATTATATTGTGAAATTTTACCACGCAACTTTGTTTGATAAAAATATATATGTATATCGAAGAATGTATAAATCGGGATCGCTAAGGATGATTGATTGGGTTATTCAATCGGTAGAACGATTTGTTAGTATTCTTTCGTCGTTTTCTGGTTAGAAGCCGAAACTGTTCGTATTTATAGGCTAAAAAAAATTGGAAAAAAGTGTGATCAAAATTTCGAAATATATCAGAAAGATTCAGGTTCAAATAAAACGAGTAAAATATTTCAGAACACGTTTACTATTCTGGAATTCCTTTTGCGTATCAAACTCGATGTCGTATTTGCGCTCGAAACGTCACGTGCTGTTCACGACATTTTTTGCCATATATGTCAATTTATCGTCAAACAAATTTCTTATTTATTCGGATGTGTGTGCAGAACAAGTGATTTTGATTTTGCATGCAAAAATTCATACTTAAAATTCGAATCTACTCGTCAAATTTTCACGAAACGCAAAATAAGATTTTCTCACATTAATACAGAACGTCGCACATGTTACATAAACAAGCAGAGTCGCTTAAATTCCGACACCATTGAAAATATGCTGTGAGCGACAAGCGACAAAGAAAAATGATTAATGAGCTGCTTTCGACGCCTCCTTTAAAAATTTCGAAACATCAAAATGCAACGAATTATGTGAAAATCAGCGCTCGGATACAAAAAAAACTACATATCGGCTAAATGTCAATCGGAAAACGTCTGGTTTTCCCACGAAAAGTTTGCAATAAGGATAAAAATATGTGATACGCATTCGAGTCTTGCACACATGAGATATCCGTTATCCGTAAATATGTGTGAAATTTGTCGATTTCTATGTGTACGGCTTACGTTTTCCGATCCTCTGAGGGGCGATTTTGCGGCGCCGAGTTTTCCCTTCGTCGGAAAATTTGTATAATAATAATATTTGGAAATTTTCAACTGCCAAAGCCTTCGGATGCGAAAGATAAGCCTGTGGGCGTGCATTTGCTATACACCACACCTTTCGGTAATTATGGCCATATCTTTGCGAAATTTTACATGCGTACATACAAATTTGAATATAAATCGGTAACAATTTTTTTCATCAATTCAATATAACCACAAAAAATATATCGTAGACTAAGGTTTATTATTTATTCAAATTGAAAGTTCATAATCATGATATATAATACGATTTTTGCTTATAAAATGACAAGAATTTTTATGTCAAATTATAAATTAGGGTTCATTTTTTACAAACGATATCTTAAAACTGATCAAAACACTAACTCGGTAAATAAAATTCATTATGTTATGAGCTAAAAAAGAAGTAAGAAGTAATTCGCAAAACCTTTCGAGAGAGACCGATCGTTACTAACAGTAATCGTTTACCCCTGAAAAAAAACTAAGTGGTGATTATCAAAATCGAACATAATATGTTTTGCGAAAGTAGGCGGTAGAAAGCAAGTCAAATGAAATATTGCTCATGCTTCGCATTTATTGAATTTCATGTCGCTATAAAAATAAATTGGAGCATCGTTGATATATCACAAATATTTTTCATAATGCAGAATGAACGTCGGAATTTGCAAAATTTTATAATAATCTTTACGAGATGACATCGCTAAGTGTGTTGCCTTAACAAAGACGGATAAAATAATCAATTTATTTAAGGAAAATCATGAATTTACTAAAATCAATCTGGTTTTTTATTATATTATATACATGTATATAGATAAAATTTAAAAATATAATATACTAAATATTATATATTAATAATATATTTCCAATGATTGAAAAAATCAAATAATGTGAGCATTTTTACACTATTGAATAAACTCTTCGGTTTTGGCACAGTTGAAATCATGATTAAATCTAGAAATAAGGTCAATATTAAAGCTAAATAAAACATTGACAAGCACACCGAATATTGAATAAGCTCGGAAAGTGTAATATCTCGTTACGAATTGAGCCTGTGTCTATTATGCGGAGCAAACAAGCGCCGGATTCGAAACTTTCGAGAGCGTCAAACGGAAAACGCGGGAAAATTCGATTAGACAACGAGACCGATTCGATTAAAAACATAATTCACATCGTTCAAACTTAACAAATTAATTTTTCAAAACCAAAAATCAAACATCAAAGACGAAGATTTTGCATACGAAACTTAATTTAACTCTACGCAACGTTCAATCCGAATTAGACGTTGATTTTTGCCCTCTCCGCGTTTTATTTACATTTGGTTTTCGGCAGAATAATTCAAGACAATTGTCTAGTCCTTTGCGAATTCAATTTTTTCGCATTGGCGACGTTTATTTCACGCCAGGGATAATTCTGTGTTGCGACAGTCGCGTGTAATTGCACGAGCGCTCCGAATTATCCACGCGTAGGTGAATTGCATGCAGACTGATTATTAAGGAATTATTCAAATGTTTGCCAGAATTACTGCAACAATGTTCTCTAGTGGTGTAATACGTGTGCAGTGCAAATTAATATAATGCGGATGAACGTGGTGCTGATTTGTGCCTGTGATGGCCGATCAATATTGGATCGGTTTTAGTGCTGTGATTTGGATTTTAATGCTTTTGGTTTTGGCCTGATGCGATGTGATTGTTTGATCAAATTTATTGGATGATGCGATTTTGTAATTAAAGTTGAGATTAGGAAATATTGATGTTCATTATAAAATGTAATGAATAAGCTTTTATGCTAATAGTAGTTTCATGAATTAAGCATTTACTGAATAGTTAATTGAAGAGATTCAAATAGTGTGAAAATCATAAATCGAGTTAGTTATATAATATATTTTAAATTTGAATTTTGGTACTGAAAATTTTTTTTTTGAAATATCCGTGGATTTATCATTAATTAATTAAAAAATAATATTTTGACTTCAACTAATATTCTCTATATATAATCACGGATTTCTGTGTGTTCGTTCGTTCGTGTGCTTGATCGTTCGAATGACGCTCGTGACTTTTTCGCAAATATGGTCTTTATGCATATACAGTTAACGTCTATAATATGATGCTTATCACCTACTGCCTCTGGCTTTGCCTATATGTCGTAATTGTGACGATAACAAATGAACTAGTTTTATAATATTAATTAAATATTAAATATTCAATTCGAGTATGGGTATCGGGCAGCCGATATTACTACTGGCTTTGTCATTCTAATTTAGCCTGTATGCCCATTGAAATAATGGCTTTATAGCCATTATTTAAGAATGATGTAAATAGTGATTATTCACTATTTACATCATTCTCGAGCTCAAAAATCGCAAGCTGCAAATTTAGTCTTTATGGTCATTATAATAACGGCTATAATCTTATCTTATATTCTGGAGACATTTCGTAAAGGCACGGTTATAAAATATTTTTGTAAAGATATATTTATTTTTTGTTTTATTAAATTTCAAGACGGTACGGTTATGAAATAATTTTGCATAGATATATTTAATTTTTATTTTATTACGTAATAGTATGATTATGAATTCACAGCCGATGTTATTATCATCGGATCTGTATACTAGTGATATTATATTTTTATATAAAATGACGTAATATTATGATACTTTCTCATAATTTATTCAATAACATTTTCTTTCATACGGAATTTCCGAAGCGCACAACACCTACGAGCGATCCACGTATTTTTTGCCCCACGTAAGAATTTCACCGGCGCAAAAACAAAAATATTTATTTTCACTCTCGCGTATTGAAACGAGTCAACAACTTGGTAAAAGCTAATAGGTCGAACAAAACAAAACAAAACAAAACAAATAAAGGCGTGGAGGCGAGTTGCCTATTGATTAGATACTCTACTGAAAAAATGTCAAAAAAATCACCGCCACTACCCGACAATTCCTATTTCGATTTCCCGAAATTTCGAAGCAAGATTTCCGGATATTATTCACACGTGCGAATATCGTCGCACTATTTTCCGTCCTGCGGGAAAAGCTCGTGACGGAAAATTACATATTGCGCGAATGCTTCCTTTTCCCGATCGTGATGTTCCCGATGTGTGTGTTTATATATGTTTTCCTCGTGTAATAAGCGAGAGTGTGTTACATACGTGTTGAAGGTAAGATGCGAAAGGATTTTTATTTTTGGCGTACAAGACCGTGAAATGCGTGAAAATGTGGAAAATCTGCTGCGGCCGAAATGCGCATAAAATATCGCAGCTGTGCGCTCGCTCACTTATTCTGAACGGGGAATTTTTTGTTCTAGTTCTTATTTGCCGAGTGAACATATGTCGCATAGCAATATTTACTTGAGACGTTTCAGATCATTTTTAAATTATAAAGAGAACAAGCGGTTTAATTTGATATATGTTTATGCTAATTTATCAAAATTTAATACAGATAAAAATTCGTATGAGTGATTTATTATACTTAATAAAAATACGATGAGAAATTTTAAATACAGTTTTTATGTAAAAAAAAATTGCGATACTCTAATATAAAGTTAGTTAAATACTAGATAAAAGAAACTTATTACTTACTATGAATTTACTCATTGAGATGATGGTTTGTTAAAAAAATCAGTAGTTGTGACGCCACTATGACTTGCTAAAATGCTAATATAATATATCCAACTAATTTAAAAAAATTGACGTTAGAAAATATCAAAATATACCGAAAACGATACTTGATTCAAACCACGAAATTTGTTATATTTAAGATCAAAATCTCGAGACTAAGATATCCATAAATATTCCAATAAGATAAAAAACGAAGTGTTTCTTTCATAGCATTAGATCAATTAACATAAAAATTATCAATAACCGAAACTACATCATTAAACTGATTAAAAACCAAACATAACACAAAATCTCCAAAAAACACCTCAACCATACAATAACATTAATCCGAACGATCAATATCCCAAAATTTCAATTGGAAATCGAAAATATTCAATCTATCGGAAGTGCTCCGAGGCGCACAAAACGTACCGAAGAGAGCGCCTTAAGCCGTCTCGAATCCCTCTCGTTAATCCTTCGGCAATCGGTGTGCCTTAATCAATTTTGCATCGCGCCACGGAGGATCGTCCTTGGTCCAGGCCTTGGCCGGGGCTGCGCCCCCGGGGCCCCCCCCCGGGGGGGCCTCGAATTTGGCCCGGCCATGATACTAATCCGAGCGTTGTCCGTGCAAACAACGGGCTGGCACACACTCGGAATATTTTGGTGAGGGTCCGAGGTGCAGTGGTCTGTTCGGTTTCGGATTGAAATTGTTTGTTTCGGGAACTGGGTCGGTTCATTGATGGATTGTGGTGTGGGTCGTTAACGGTTTTTGTTCGCGGTGGGCGGATTGGTTTTTTTTTATGGCAAAAAATTAAACGGTCAGAATTTTTATTTAATCAAACGATTGATAAAGCTAAGTCTTGTTATATAATATATTTAAAAAAAAAATATATCGAAAATTAGTTATTTTAATAAAATATGATTATCGGAGTTAATAAGTTAAGGATAGCAAATTGATGTATTTTTTATAGGTAAAAAAATTTGATAAGAGATGATTTTAAATATTCAAAATAAATTTAGAATAGTTTTTCCCTTATATACCCAATCCACTCTTTGCACGGGGGATATGTTCCAGAGACTACTGCGTTAAAAAAAGTGTGGTGTACATATAAAAATTGAATATAGGTTCCATCAATATATTATATTTGGATAGAGCTTCCATCTAAATGTACTTCATAAAAAAAATTTAATATTGAAAAGTTTCACTGTGTAAATCATCAAAAAACATCAAAATTTTTTATTTAATAATTATAATTATAGATATACGATTATAATAATATACTGGCCTGCACAGAATTTTATCATTGTGGCATTATAATACATTTTTTATACCACGTTATAGTTAAAAAACCATGTAAAAAACGATTGGTTTTTCTTTTTTGAACAGTGCAAAAAGACAATTGGGTATATATTGTGAAAATTATGACAAATTTTAATGAAAATGTCCATCAAAAGTCAAAAAAGTCAAAAGTCAAAAGTTAGATTTTTTATATCGAAGGGGAAGCCCACTATCTCGCCTGTTACATGCATCCCACTCTATGCCAGCTTGCTGAGCCGGCTTAGTTGGGTATCAGCAATAGCCACATTTACAGAGAATTCTACATTCAATTGTACTTAAGCAACCGCGAAGGACTGCTTTCCGTGCCGGAATGCCGAGGCGAGATTCTTTATAATGACAATAGTTTATTTTCTTTAGAAAAATAATAAAATAAGAATATGATTATTTATATTCGATATTTATCCATTGTTACCTAAGGAAAATTTTGAAGGGGAAGCTCACCATCCCGCCTGTTACATGCACCCCACTCTATGCCAGCTTCCTGAGTCGGCTTAGTTGGGTACCATCAACACTAGGCGAAACTGCGAGCACCACATTTACATTTACTGAGAACTCTACATTTAATTTTAACTAAGCAATCGCGAAGGTCCTGCT
>JAOXNN020000086.1:750566-820459 GCA_028571205.2 Hydropsyche betteni
TCAGATCGTCGAAAATGTAAAATCGAAGGTCCTCTAAAGCGTTATCAGACAAATCAAGATGTTGAAGATCCTTGAAGCCTTTTAATGGTCCAAAATCTTCTATATGTATCACTTCGCATGATTTCATGTGCAAGTATTTCACTATCGAGTTCGGTTTCACAAAGATGACGGTGTGATCTCTTGTTAACACATTATATGTTGGACCTGTGGGACGACATATGACCGAATACAATCGCCAAAACTCCGATGTACATATCAAATCGGAATCACAAAAAAAGAATAGAGAAAACAATATGAACATGGTCCGAAAAGACATGACGATGGAAATAGTTGGTCGCAGAAATTAAACTGTCGTCAAATTGAGTTTCAGTTTCAGATAACGATGATCCTATTTTTGGTTAAGGTAACGATGTATTTTAGTGGCGAGCCATAGCATGCTGTCGAAAAAAAATAATATTAAAAAATAAACGTAAATATTCTTCATTTCAATTTTATCATGCAATTTTTTTTTACAAAAATCATCTATTACCTTATTATAGTATAGAATTTATCTTTTTTTAAATATCAAGAATATGTGATTATCCAATAGATATTATGATAAGAGTTGAGAGTGTGTTTTTATTTTGGCTATATCATGTACAGGTACTCCTTGATTTAGAACGATTTGTACTTATGATAAAAAAAAATTATAAGAACATTTTTTAAAATTCAAAAACTACTAATTACATCCGAGCGATCGTCACCTATAGCTATTGCACTTCGAAAAAATATAGACTCATTTAAATTATAATAAAAATTAAAACTTTTATATGAAAATAATAAAATTACGGTAACCATATTTCCCAGAACCCAAAACGGGACGGTACGCAAAAAAATACCCCCGCTCCCCTATATAAAAAAAAAATGTGTTGCGCGTTCTAAATTTTTCCTCAAAATGCCCGTTTTTTCGTAACAAATAAAACTTAATTTTTATACCCCCCTTTGCCTCAACGCAAATTATTTTCAAGGTTTTATTAAATAGCTAAGTAATGATAATTTTAATTAAAGATATCAAGACTTAGAGTAAAAGAGGTCAAAAAGGCGCCGCAGACGAAAAAATTTTTCCAAATGTTTTACTTAATCAAACTGTATCACCAAAAACAATCAATTTACTTAATTTCTACCAACAGGACTTTTTTTCTTTGGTTAATTTATCAATATTTCTATTATACAACAAGCAATTGTAGAAACTAGGCAAAAATAGCGCCGCAGACGAAAATTTTTTTCGAACGTCTTATTAGTCAATCAAACTATTATATATGAACATAAAACTATCACTTTAATTATTTTCTTTAGTTTATTTTTCAATATTTTCACAATTTTTTTCGTATATTCAGAAAAGTAACCACGATTAAATATATAAACCGGAAAAAAACGAGACAAATCAAACAATTTTACGAAAACGACGGGACGAACGCAAGACACGACAAAAACGGGACTGTCCCGGTGAAAACGAGACGTATGGTCAGCCTAAATAAAATTGATTGATTTTTTGTATGTATTATATTCAACATACAACCGAGGTTCTGGAAAATATTATATTTACTTCATAAGTTGAGAAAAATCTGTAGGTATCCTTTTTTACGCAATAATTGTTTAACGCGATTTCGTTTTAACACGGTTTACGTTAAATCCTGTTTTACCGGCGATGTAAAATTTTGAAAATCACATTCATGATGCATCTGTTTTGTCATTAAAAAAATACGTGAAGAAAACCAATATGTACATTTCGTTAAAATTTAATTCCTTGAAGGATTCTCTATTATAATCTTTCATTTTTGATTAATTATGAGTCCTAAGTGACACTTAAAGTGACAATGAAAACTTCGATATAATATCCGCTAAATTTAACATACACTTCTTTGATTAAAAATAAAACATATCTCCCTCTTTTTTTATACTTACTTAAGGCTTGTTTAATAAAATTTCATTTTACATCGATCTAGCGGAAATTATCTACCGTGTTAAATCAGGGACACCTGTATATGTTTTAATCCTTTTCATAGTAGAAAATAATCTTTCTACAGAAACTGCTTGATTGAAATCAATTCTATTATATTAAATATTTCTATTAAAACACTTTGCAAACCATCATTCAAAATTAATTATTTTATGCAATACATAGATTTTAGTTCAGAATCTGACGACGAATGCACACTATTGTTACTTTTCTTAAAAATTACATATAACCACGAAAATAATGATAATCGTCGTATAAACTATATAAAGAATACCTGTAAGTGGTGATAAATATCGAAATTAGTGGCTTGTATAGGAATCGTTCATACATTGAACGAAAAATGTACCAAAATGCTTTGATGTGTCGCAAGCACTGAGGATAGATGACTTTCTACAATGGTCACTGATTTCTAGATAAATGCGCATGCGCAACGAGTTGTTTTAGCCAATACATAAAAATAAAAATATTATGTTTTTATTATATATTATTATAATATTATGCGTATCAACAGCGTCTAGGATTCGCAAACCGGTTCACAAAATTTACCCAAACGTCGCTTGGATACACGACTTTAGAACATTCCAACAGTAGTTATTTATAATAATACCAGTGCACCGCAACCAATATAAGACGAAATTGATGTAATTTTCATAAATAAATGCACGTTTCTATAAACATTTTTATTTTTGGTTTGCTGGGGTGGATGAATCGTCCAATTTCGGCCGGGGTAGTCCTGTTTTTTTCGTGTTTTGCGTTCGTTCCGTCGTTTTCGTATAATTTCGATGAGCTCATTTTTATAAAAAAACATTACATAATTTGAAAACGAAGAAACAAAAATAAAAGAAAACAAAATGGTTGCGCATAATTTTTGTAATCAAAAGAAACTGACAAGATCCCTAAACCCCTAAAGTAAATATCAAACACCTCTAAGGCGTTACTGGACAAATCTAGATATTGAAGATTTTTGAAGCTTGTTAATTGTCCAAAATCTTCAACATTTATCACTTTGCACGACTTCATGTACAAGTATTTCACTTTCGGGTACGATTTCACAACGAAGACGGTGTGAGCTTTTGTTAACACACTATATGTTGGACCCGTGGGACGACATATGACCGAATACGATCGGCAAAATTCCGATGTACATTTTTTTTTGTAATGCGCGGTAACGCGAAATGAAAATTCCTGAAATAATGAAATTCCTTCCAACTCTTCCTCTGCTTGATTAATTCCAAACTCAACATCCTCATTTTCTTGTAAAACATTCGATTCTGGCTGAGTGACGCATTCTAGTCCTATTGTCTTGTTTTTCCGATTTGGCGCCTCTTTGCGGTTTCAAGGAGGCGCCAAAAAATCTTTGGCGCTTCTTTACGGGTTCAAGAAGGCGCCAAAGGGCTTTTGGTGCCCCTTTGCGGTTTCATGGGGGCGCCAAAGGGGCTCAATCACCGTGACAGAACACCCGTCTTATTTACCCGATTTAGCCCCTTACGACTTCTTCCTGTTCCCGAAATGTAAAATGGTGTTTCGGGGGCAGCATTTGGGAAATATGGAAGTCATCAAGGCAACTGAAGAGCCTCACAACTGAAGACATCCAGCGATCCTATCAACAATGCAAACAACATTAGCAAAAGTGCATCTTCTCTCAGGGGGAATACTTTGAAGGAGACCATATTGAAATATCTGTATAATTGTAAAATAATGTTATTATTCCACTTTTACGCGTATTTTTTGGACAGCCCACGTATAGATAAAAAAATAGACTGTACCTACCATTCAAATTTTGTTGATTCAAATTATTTATTATGTATAATTAAATGACTATATTTAATAAACTTTATATCTTGGTTCATAGATGTCTATTTTTTTCATATTGCACTTCACAATCATTTACAGTAGCACCTCGATTATCTGGACTAAACGGAGATTGATATGGTCCTGATAGCAAAAATTGCAGATAATCGAAAAAAGAAAAATACCATATAAAAAAAATTATAAATTCATTAGAAATTAAATTATTTATAGATATTTTTCGTGTGTATAATTATGTCTACAACCTTTAAGTATTTTTTAAACTTATTTACAGTCTATTTATTCTTACTATTTATGGTTATTTAATACCAGCAAAATTTGCGAATAAGTTTAACATAAAATCGCAATAGTAGTGAATTCATCGGTTTCCAAGATGAAAAATTAACAAAATCATAGTTTTTAACGCCATCTGTGAAATATTTTAACTCCAAATTTTTCTTTACTAAAATTCATGTCAGGTTTTTATTTAAACATCAGCATAGTTGAGACTGTTATGAGTCCGTATTATTTTGTTACGTACTCGTAAATTTTTCGAAGCGTATTATGTAAAAATATCGTACAATCTGCCAGACAGACAGACGGACACACAGAAATCCGCTATTATATATAGGGGATATAATATATTGAATCTATAGTAATCTTCAATATTATTCAAAATTCAAATATAAATTCTAACAAAACTAAAAATAATGGTTAAAAATCGAACGTAAATCGATATAACTTATTTTTATCTATGCCCATTGGTCGAATTATCTACCACTGTGATCCTTCGATTCCTTTCATTATCATTTAAGAAATTGTTTTTGTGATCAAGTCATAGCCGAACGAGAGTATTATATCTAACAATTAGAAAGTAAGTAATACAGATTATAATTATTATTTCTCTTGGTTTTTTTGTTGTGACAAATTTTCAGTATACGCTTATTTACGCTTTTATTTGATTTATACAAAAAAATTCTTTTGATTTAATAAAAAAAAATAATAAAGCGGCGCCAAACTAAAAAAAAAAACATATTTACCAAGGGTGCCAAAAATATTTTTATGGCTTTGGGGATACGTGAAATCCTTAAAAAAAGTATATTATTTTTTGAGAGAAGTGAGAATTAGTTTGACAATTAGAAAATTTGGTATTTATTCAGCGGGCCGCGATAGATGTCGTGGTGGGCCGCGGGTTGTGTACCACTGCTTGTACAACATGTAAACCCACAATAGTCGTTAATATACGGTTAAAAACTGACAAAAATATTCTTAACCTAAAAACTTATTTTTATTCGTGTTAAAATCCAAATTCATCAATAAATAATTTACTTATCTAGCAAATTGATCAGCATATTATATCTGTGATAATTTGCTCATGAGCAAATTATCTGAGCATATCTTATTATATCTTTTTATTTATTCTCTTATTATGATGAGCATCTTTTGTGTTTTAATGCGAAAAATGCGCAAAAGTATATCACGGGTGCTTGTCGATCGCAAAACCTAGTTTGGTTGTAGTGGCGGATAGAGTTTTAATTTTTTTTTAATTGGAATACGGCAGTGTACTATTCGCGTTATAAATTGAACCATATTCTTATCGGGTGATGAAAATAAAATCATCGAAACACCGGAAACGTTTTATCTGCACATGGTGGTGAACCTTTTATCGTTCGCGTTTCAAGGTTTAAAAATATTTTTACTGATTGTGAGTGCCAAAGAATTTTAAATAACCAAAAGAAACTCTCAAAATTTTATCGATCAAACGATACATTAAATTTTTCTTCAAATGCTTTAATCAAAATAAATTTCGCAACTGTTGTTCAAAGCCTTACGAATTTTGATTTTAATCAACCGTTTATTTTTCAATGATGTTTTCATATTTGAAGAAAACACAATTTCGTCAATACAATCGTCAAATGTTTGAAAAACTTTTCCACGATTTAGCCATTATACAATTTTGTTGTAAATTATTGTACGCCGAATTAACTTAACTTAATAATTCTGAAAATTTACATATGCTTAATCCCAATAAAATTAAATTGAAAAAAATATATAATAAATCTTGGTTTAAAAATTGGTATAAGCTGGTATAAAAATTTTGGTTTTAGGTTCGCCATCCTTGCTGTATAAAATAACTAACAATAATAACTAATCATCAATTAATCGCTCAACGTATTTGTCTATTATGTATGTTTAAATTTAATTTTCTTTTTCCTAGAAATGTTTGTCCATCAGCCTTGAATCAATTGTTTCACTAGAGTTTTAATTTTTCAATTTTACAAAAACAGACGAAAAATTAAATGACGTTTTCAGCTTATTCAATAACTTCGTGAGAAGTCAATAAATAAATACGTGGGAGGGGCTCAAAAATTTCTCCAAAAGTATTCCTAAAATAATTTTTTTTTCATAAACAAAATAACCTATGTGACGGTCGTCACTCAGTCGGGTGTTGGTGTGGTGACTGCGACCCCTTATTAGGTCACAGCCCAGGTGAAACAGGTGATTCCAGTCGTGAGCACCTGTTTACCTGTGAGGAAAGGTAGATGCTTCAGGGGGTTTCATTCAGTGAAACCAAGGATTCTCGAGCCTTCGAGCCTTCGAGCCTGAAATATGTCCTTCCGCGAGCTGACCCTCTTGGCGAAGGTACGGAACGCTCGAAAGCCAGATTTCGAGGAGCCGAGGTCAATATTGGAAGATGGCATACGATCGGGAAACCCGGAAAACATGTCCTTTCTTTCATTTTCTGCCAGAGAACAAGACCACAGGATGTGATCCGGGTCCTGAATCTCTCCGCAGGCACAGTGAGGGTCATTTCGCAAGCCTAGCTGCGTGAGCTTGGCAGCGAACGCGCCGTGACTCGTCAAGTATTGCGAGACAAAGTGATCGGGCACGACCCACGTGCAACTCAGACGCCGCCTGATATCCGGAAAGAAAGAGTAGGTGTGCCGACCAGTTACAGCTACATCCCATCTCTCCTGCTAGACGTCTAGGGCTTTTTCAAGCGCGCGTTTTTTAAATGCTTCAAAGGTAGGGACGTCACCCACTATCAAAACTCGGTCTTAACGAAAACAATAGCCGGCAGCCCTCATCTGAACCTGAAGGTCCAGCGGAAGGACAGTAAAAATATCACACAAACAAAAAAATCCAACAAAAACTCACCTTGAACACCTCCCAAGTAGCCGAGAAAGGCAGCACGGCTATCCCAACAAGCAAATCGGCGACGGCGAGCGACACGATGAACAGATTCGTCACACTCCTCAACTTGGACGAGCAGAACACGGCGGCGATCACGAGACAATTCCCGACGATGACGAGCACGTTGATGATGGCCAGCACGGCGAGGCTGGCCAGCAGCGAGGGGTTGCTCCACTGCACGGACTCCCTCAAGGCGGCGCACGCGCTCTCGTTCAGCGAGTTGTGCATGGTGGCTGCGGGGGCGCAGCACCCCGGGGAGGGCCCCTCGAGGGCGGGGGCGCCCGCCGCCCCGTTCACGGGCGACGGGGGCCACCATGGCGGGGCGAAGGCGCCGGGCGTCGCATCGGGACGCTCGGGCGCTGCTGGGGGCCGCTCAGGGTGCTGCTGACGAGGTAGGGGATGGTCTCGGTTCAGGTCTCGTCTGAGTTATTTCGCGCCGTGTTGTTGTCGGGGAGGTGTTAGCTGGAAGAGATTAATTGCTGCTTTATGGTGGTTGTTGGATATGATGGGTGCTTTTGATCGATGGTGATGGATGTTTCGATGGTTGTTGGACGGTGAGCGGGGATGCCGAGTGTTTGTAAAATCGATTGTTCGGATGTCGAATGTGGGATTGGCAAAATTTTCGAATAATCGAATATCTGAATATACTATTATAGTAAATAGGCCCGATGTTAATAACATCGGGTGTGGATTTATTGAGAAACGGGAAACGATAAAATGTGAAAACTCGATTATGTACCCGATTTGAATATTTAATTAATAAAATCAAAATAGTTCATTTGTTATTTGTTTGGACATATAGGCAAAGCCAGAGGCAGTAGGTAATAAGCATCAAATTATAGACAACTGTATACGCATAAAGACCATATTCGTGAAAAAGACGCGGGCGTTATCGAACAGATACACAGACGAACAGACATACGCACAGAAATCCGCTATTATGTATAGGGGATTAGATATTTGTTTACTATTTTCAAAAAATAAAATATTATTACAAATATTATTTTTTGTCTCGACTTATGGTCATTTTTCGATCTCTTCGCTTGCATCATCATTGTTATCTAATTTTTCACGTATCCTAAACAAAAATACCAAAAGTTTTGAAAGTCGAGGTATCGTCATCATAACTACAAAGACGATTTTATTACCAAAGAAATTTCTAAATTATGAACTTAATAAAAGCACGAATAATTTCCGATTAATTTTATGAATATTCGGACTTACGAATATTGAAAAAGAGACGAATATATCCGAATATCGGATAATCGGATATTCGATAGAGACCCCTAATGGTGAGTGTTTTAAAATTGATGCTTTCTTGTTTTGGGGCGCTTGTTCGTTATGTGCTTGATGGTTGATATTTTTATTGGTGTATTTTGAAATTTAATATAAAAATTCGTCGTTTTGATGTGATTTCATCAAAGAAATTTTTTTTTTGTAATATTTTCAACATTTTAGTTAGTCTGATGTTACATTACTGATTGTGGGATTTATTGAATATTTGGATGTAAGTTGAGTACTATAATATCATTTTTATTTAAAATATTAAAAAAATAGATATTTATGCTTTATTATAAATTATCCTTATAAAAGTTTCACGAGCTAGCTATAATAATATTATATATTACAGTATAATACTCATCATTTAGTGTTTACTCATTTTGTCGAAAGTCAAGAAAATTAACAGTATACGTTTTATTTAAGATTACACCATGAGATTTATTCAATTTTGTATAATTTAATTTAACATTAATCTAATTGAAGTTGATTTACCAAACAAGAATTTCAAATTGGGTCGTGAACTATTATTGTATGAAATATAACAAACTTGTTAACTGGATAACATTTATAATAAAATACTTTTACGAAAATTTCATGAATATTTAAAAGAAAATTAATTTAACAAAAAAAAAAATTAAAGTCAACAAACAGAAATTCATCCATAAATAAATTTAACCAGATCTAAAGAAGTCTAGATAAACTTTTAATCGAACTCACAAAGGTAAAGCTGTCGTAAAGCCAAGAAGTAAAATGTACTTATACGATTTCACTAACTTTTCCAATAAAACATGCAATAAATTATCACAAAGACTAATTAATATATGAAAATTATTGGCGATTAACTTATCTAACCATCGAATATAAAAAGTAAGTAAATTTTATATTCATTAAATTATTGATGATACTTGTAGCGAATTCACTAAACTAATATTGACATAATTGTAAAACATAATACAAGAATATATTGGTCAAAATAAAAATCAGACATTCGATAATTATTACATGAGTTCAGCAATAAAAACGTACATTAAGTATCGAAATCACTTCAACGTGCGCACAAAAAACCCCCACAGACCAATTTTAAAAATATTTCGATATACGCTAATGAAACGCAGTACTTGCGCCACAAAATATACGGCTTGATTTCAGCACATCCGAGTTTCAGCGCGAAATTTCAGCACTTTTGCGACGTGAAAGTTTTCTAACAACCGCGTACGCTCCATTGCGAAAGTACAGCCCCAATTAAATTGCGCGGAAAATGCAGTTTCGCGTGCGCATATTTTATTCGGCAAGCACCGTATGGAGCATTGTTGCATTTTCATATGTGAACTTCGGCAATAAATCAAGTGGAATGTCGCCGCTTAATTGTGAACTGTTTCAGTTATGCCGAAATTAAAACGAATAAATATCGCGCACTTACACATTTTATTCGCACGCTAAGTACGTTGTTGGTTGCTGGCGTGCGATTTTTTGGAGGACGCTTGGTTTTGATGTATAGGTTCTGAAACAAAGAAAAATATTTTTGAGTTAAGAATGTATAATTTATATCAAACTTTTACCCTTATGGGTAAAGGTGAGGAGGGAGTGAGAAATAAGTGAGCTATGGGATTCAAATCAATGTAGATTTATCTATTGTAAGTGAATGCGAATATTACATAAATATTTAAATGATCAGTCATTTTTGATAATATTGTAAAAAAAAAAGAATAAAAATATGTTGAAGGTATTTTAAAATCAAAGAAATTTTATGGGATTTCAATTTCAACTTCTAAATGGAACTTATTCGTGATTTATTGATCCGCAAAAATTTCAAAGACAAAACGGTCAAATCAAAAAAGATTTCTATAACACAAACTCAGTCGCAAAATTATTCGAATTTAAATTTAAAATTTGCAAATCCAGGGAAAATATACATCAGACAGACTCGCATTAAGGCCGAATCCGAAATCCATTCAAGTTCAATTCGGACTGGAGCCTTCGGCCCACTAATTTAGAGGCATTAATGAAATTTTCGGATATTCCGTCTTGTCGACCCCCTCGAAGGCTTCGAAGGTCTCGATTTTTCCTCGCGTCCTTCCCTCAGGACGATGGATATCCGATTTGGTGGAAGGTCGTGCGATTAAGGACTTCTGGCGCCCGACGCAAATGAACCGTCGTCGTTCTCGTCAGTCAATCCTGCCAGTCCAGGAAAATCTATATAATATATATTCTTGCGAGGGAAAACTGACGAAAATCTTTTGGAGAGGAAAAATCGCAACGACGTCGTAATTAATTCGGGGATGTTCGCTCGGCGGGATGTCAATTTTCCGGACGGATACTCTTGTGCGTTTAGGAATCCACGAATTTTTGATTCGTTTTTTTTTTCAAAATTTTAATGTGCATCCGATTATCATTTTCTCGAAATAAATGTTTCAAATAATAAAAAGGTTGAGTTTGTATAGATAAAAGATAAATTTACACATATTTAAGTACATACAATAAAACATAAATAAAAATACAATGTGTAATCATTTTTTCGTAGAAAAAATGCGTGAAAATTTAAACAATTTTTCATATGTCATAAGAGATATAATATGACATTGTTTATGAAAAATAGTATTTAAATAATATTTATATAATAATAAAGTAAACAAGATTGAAAAAAAGCTTTAAAAAAATTAATTTCTAAATGAAAATATTATGATTAAGTTCATCTTTTTATACTTTTTCATACATATCTAATACTTTTAAATACACCTGTAAAATCAAATAAAAACAAATTTGAAAAAATTGAAAATTTTATATTTATGAAAAGTAATAAATATACAAAATTAAATTCGGCTATAAATAATTTAATAATTTAAGCCAAAGATTTCGAAAAATAGTTATATAATACAATATTTTTGAACTTATCTAATTTGAATTTTTCACGATGAAAATTTTCCATTTATCTGCTGAAAAAAATATAAATTTTTATTATCTTGTATTATTATGCGCGTAAATACGTCAGAAAAATTGAGAAATAGCATCTAAAAATGGCGAGGAATGAACTCTGAGAAAAAGTAGTAGGCGATGAACAAAGGAAATCCTAGCAGCGTCTAAATATCTGTTGAATTTCGAGGACGTGGCGTAATGAAGAAATGAAATATGTAAAACAAGCGGGTCGAAATGAATTTAAATCGTTTTGGCACAAACAAACACGAGAAAATTGTGGGAATTCCAGCTCGCTTCGAATTTACACGCATCCCAATAAATATATAAACAAGGAAATAAATTCCCGTGCATGTAGATGAGATCGTCGCGTAACCGACACGAAAGGCCTATGAATATGCGATGCGCATATACATTGATAATTTTACATATCGAAGCGTATAAATCTATGAATCACTTCTCGATTCATTATTATTATGTAAAATAGCCATTTACCGCCGTCTTCAAGTGAAAACTCTGCATATTTTATCGTTTTTCGTGTGTTTTCCATCCACATGAGAGTGATGAAAATGATTGCATGGTTTTTAGATGATTTGATGTATTAATTGATTCATATTTTTAATGATGAATAATAATTTACACTGCTAATTAAGCAATCATACAATCAGCAACTTGCTAGTTATCCATTTCAAGACAAGGTCGTATCAACTATATGATAGGCCAAGCCAGGCTTGTCCAAAATTTCGGTATGCGAGGGTCACTTTGGTCGAAATGTATTATACAAACGTCGGGGGCTAATTTAAAATTTGAAATTTGAAAATTTAAGCAATTGTGTTTAAATTTTCAAATTATAAATTTAACATTTTTTAAATTTTAAATGCTTATTGAAGCATATCGCGACGACAACCAGCGAGGCAGACGAGTTAGGGGCTGAGCAGACTGCGTTCCTGCTATTTATTTCTAACTATTTTGTGATTACAACGATCACCAGTTGACAAACAAGGCGAGAGCGTTGGCCCTAAATCATATACCAGAAACTAATTAATTTACTATAACTTGTCGTCATCTGCTGAAGGAGAAGACATAATTGAAACTAACGATTTTTTTAAGTTCTATTTCTTCTCAAATAATCTGTGATAAAAATCCCTCATATTAAAAACTAAATAATAAAAAAAAGACAAACACATACATACATAAAAAAATAAATTTAACACAATTTTGTACTCAAATACTAAGTACATCGAAATCAACGAATCAATTCGGATAAATGACAAACCACCATAAACCACTGACTCCACATACGACACGCGGCCACCCCAGAAGACCGACATCCGAAAATAAACTCTTGCCTATGGAAAGAAGTGTGATTTCTTTTATGCGAGTCCGCATGTACTTGCCGAACAGTAGCTACAAATCCGAGCACCTTTTAAACTGATTAAGGTTGGAGCTGTCTCTATCGGGTGGTGGCTTTTATCCCGCCATTCGAGTCTTGTCGGGCACAACGCTCCAATCAGGTGGATTGATTAAATGTTAAATACGGTGTGAAATTAACTTTGGCGCCGCCCAAAAAAGTCGGGTAAATAAAATACGGGGGGGGACGGACGGAAATCTCGATGGTGGCGGTTAAGTTATGGTGTGTGTGTTGGTGTATTGCGTGGGAGTTGTGGAGCGTTTGAATTTCGAGTATTTTGTTTGTTGTGACTTTTTAATGGAGATGAAAGTGGGTGTTACCGTTTCGTTTCTGTCTTAACTTGTTTTATTGGACTTATAAATAATGAAATGTAAGTATAGTAAGCGAAGATCCTTTTATAATGCCATTATTTATGTCTCATAAATATTGTATAAAAAATATATCAAAGATCGTATATTATTTTGGATATTCACAAATTTTGAAAGAAGATTCTGTTAAACGTTGAAATAACATTTTCGTTTTCAATATATTTTTGCGTATAAAGAACTATTTGAATTTAAAATTTTTAATGTAAATTCGATTTTTTTTTAGAATTCGATTTACTAGACAGACACCAACCAACATTTTTTAAAAACCCAGTCGCGTACAGAATTATCTCAAAATAAACCGTGTGAGAAGTAACAAATTTTAAAGAAAAGACTCTTCAAAATACGAGACCTTTTGACACCGAAGTCAAATCTAATTAGGCCTGGCGTGCATGCTTATCGAGAAAACCTTCAAATTGCCGACACTCAATGTGCACTCTATAACATCATTATATAAAAATAATACATGGTTATACATGGCAGGTTGTACGTGAGACGTGGAAGGGCGACGTGCCCTTCTTCCCTTCGTGCAAATTGAATTTCCTCTATGGGCGTAGTTAAGTGACGCCTCGCGTCCGGAAAAACTATCGCAGTTTTTCCGGCCGGAAAATGGGTCGTAACGACGCCGATGCCCTTCGTATTATATAAGTCGTGATTTACTTTTAATGTGGTTTAAGTATGTTTATGAAGGTTGTTGGACCCACTTTGAAAGTGAATTGTGGTCTATGTGTTTATGCAGATGTTTGTGTGGGTTTTGTTGTTTTGTCTACGCATTGTTTATTTTTTATAAAAAATGAGTTATTTTCGTTAAGATTGAATTTAAATTTAAAATAAATTAAGTAAAAAACATCGGTGATATTATTCGGAAAAAGATTTCATTGATATTTTAACTAGGCACATAAAAGTAAGGTTAAACTATTATAAATAAATATGTATTTGGTAACTTTATATTTATATTTTCATAAAACGAATATCGTAAAATAATATTGTTTAAAGCATTTAATTAAATTTACGATTGTTTTGTGTTATGGAATTGATGAATTTAACGAATGCTTCGAAGCGTTTTTCATCTGAAATTCTTCGGCATTGTCGTATTACAAGAATTCATCGTTTGTAATTATATCCAGAATTACATTCCAAGTCCAAATCCGATGAAATTTGAATTTATCGGAGCGCAAAAACGAGAAAAGATTGGACTACCAAACCTCGGAATGCAAAATTTTCATGATTTTTCCTCGGGCCTAGCCCTTTCCCTGGCAACGCGAGAAAAATTCAATTTGTGAATATTCGTCCGAAAAAACCGCGATACATCCTTTTTGTAATAATCATTTTTTCTTAAAAAGAAATGCTCATAAAAAAATTCCCCAGCTTTTTGGCGTGGCTTTCACTTAAAATGTATTTTGAAAAAGCAAAAAAAAAAAACTGGTAGGTTTTCGATTCGTGACAGCAAGCAGCTCACAAAATAATACAGAAGGATCTGAAAGATACAAAAGAAGCAAAAGATCAAACAAGAAAAAAAATAAAAATAATTTATGTTGATTAAATGGAAGAAAAAAATATGCATGAAATTAACCTTTAAATAAATATCTTCAGCTTTGTTACGACTGCGCTCATTAAGCACGAATTCTCTCGAGAAATTCGCATTCAACAGTTATTGAAACTTAAAACAAAACGTATTGCCATATAAGATGCACTTTGAAAATTAAGTACGAATTAAATGAATGACATACTAAATTTTGATCTTTATAAATATTTTCAATGATAATTTATATTAATAAATATATATATTTTTCTTTTGTGAATATTCAATTGAGAGAAAAGTTTAGCGTGAATTTTTAACGACGCTCAAACGTCAAATTTTGACATTTGCCAAGAAGCAAGGAGAAAGTAAGCGTCCTCAGCAAGAACGAAAGGGCTGTCGTTCGTAGGACTTCTACATACAATTTTCCTTTTTTTCCCTCTTTTTTACTTACTTACACCTTTTGAATCCGATCGTGCAACGGAGCAAAGCTCGCCGTCTAGTTAGCTTATTCATGAGTTCCGTTTATCTTGACAAGTCATCTTAAAGTTTGAATCGGAAAATATGGGTCGAGCCATAATGAGATTTCCAAACGGCATTTTCCTCGAATTTCCCATCGGAAGATTTTCGGGTGCCTCGATCTGCGATACCCTCGATCGAGACAATAATCCGATCTGTGAAAATTCGTTTTTCATACGAGTTTCAGAACAGATGTTTTCCGACGAACGAATGGTTCATCCAATGTACTGCGAACGTTCCGAAAAAGTATTACGTTGTATCCATTACTTGATTTTCCAATTTATTTATTGAAATATATTTTGATTGAGACTTTGAGACAATAAAAGGTAAATAATTGGAATCGTCAAAATATTGAGTTGTCTTAAGAGAATTGTTATAAAATATTTGATTAAAATGGCATAACGCCTTCGTGTAATGTTTTACCGAAAAGCAAAGTAGCAAGGGAGTGTCGCTTGAATTTATTTAGAATCATAAAAATGACGGGAATCATTATCGCGTCATGAAAAGGGGCCATCTTGTTTGCAGTAACGGTGTGTTTGCACGCCTTTTCAGCTGAAACTTAATGGTGACCGTTACTGAACTTTATATATCAATTTCGTACTCTCGTTCCTTTCTCGACTAATATAAAATCGATAAAGACGATAAATGAGAATGCGGATCCGAAAAACATTCGAGACAAACACGTTTATTTTATATATATAATATAATAACCGAAATTGGGAATTCGGTTTCAAAATTAGCGATGATTATTTAATAAGATATTTTCGGAACATTGTAATCGCTATCAATACTGTAACGTTAACGACGCATTTTTTGGTAACATCAGAAGACCTAATATGTTTTCAATACCTTTTCATTTATATAATGTTCAAATATTAAATAATTGTTTTTTAAATTACTTCATATTATTTTAAAATGAACGCATTTTGTATATTGGTAGTTTAAACGTCGGCGAGTTCAATAAAATATACAAATTCGAAAGATGTATTTATACAAAAAAGATGATTCTCAATGGAAATATTATTATTGAGATAAATTTACATATAAATAAACTACTTTTCATAGTTGAAACATTTGAAACTAAACACCCCACACACACACAATAAACAAAACACTTATAGGTGGGCGAACACACGTTCAGCGCCACTGTTGATTGGCTTCACTCGTTGAGGTTGCAGTGTTCGTGGCGTCTCCAATTCTAAATTATTTCAGCACTGAAAATAGACTGAAATTATTCATTCGAGCCAGCGGGGCGGCACTTTACTGCGGCCACATTCTGCCCGCAACGCTCCGTTAATTATCATACGGCCATAGTGGATTGCGATTTGAATCGAAATAATAATAAAAAAAAATACACGTGCGTTTTCACTTTCGTCTCTATAAATCGAATTTTTGACGCTTGTGCGTATATATTATTTATTTATTTTCGTTCGAGGCTAGTGGTGTGTGTGTCAGAAAGCCGGTTGACGTTTGATCGAACGTGAAAGCTTTTGAATTATTTCGTGATTTTCGTGGCATCCAAAATGAATGGTTTGATTAAAAATAAAACGATATTTTTAAATTGGGCAATATATATAAATATTACACATTGAAAGTTAATATATGATAAAGATAATACGAATGATTGATTGGTGCATTATAAAAATAGATATAAACGGAGTATGTCATTATATACAAGTAAAATACGTCATTAAAAACTTGGTGTGATAAAAGCATTGTTTGAAATTTGAAATAACGGCAATTTTTACGCTTATTTTCGAACAAAGGGACGGTCGAAGTACCTTTGGAAAGTCATTAAAAAGTGCTTACGATTATTTTTTAACGCATGCGTTTGCCGAACGCGACGTATACGAAATATCACATACACAAGACCCGTAATTATCGCTGGATCGAAAAAAAACCTCGATCGTATAGTATATATTAAATGCAGGTATAAAATAATATATGAGGGTAAAAAGGTTCGAAATTTCCAATCTTTACTACTCGATTCATTTTGTGAATTGTATGTTATGTTGAATATTTGTGAAGTTATTGACGTTTCTGTCGTTATGTATTTATTGATACGTTTAGTATGAATTTTCCAAATAATGCTATTTATTTTTCATTTTACGTATCAAAACGATTGATTAATTAAAAAAATTCAAACCAACAGGGTGAAAAAGAGGAAAATCCGAGTCAAAATGTTCCCTTAATTGGGATAAGGGTTAAGCGGCGGTGGCTAAGGCATACACGCAGTTTCATTAAACAAATTAATTTAAGTCATTACTTCATTATTATCGTGCTGTCGCTCGTATGCGGATAATAATTTCGGATGTGGCCAAACCACATGGGCTTGATGAAACGCTTAATTTGATCGTAGCCGAACAGTGGTGTAGGCTTTTGTGCTGTGCAATAACAATGCAAATAATGACTAAAATGTGAAGTCAATTGAAAACGCCAAGTTTTATTTATATTTCGGTATATGATGAAAGAACCTAAGATTTTTTAATTTATTGATACGTGTGAAGAAAAAATATTATATTATATATAATTAAACAATTTGGTGAAATTTTGATGCCTCGAGTATATGAAGTTAAATTACTAATTTTCAATTTAGTTTAGCTACTGATTTTGTAAATGAAACTAAATGTGAGTAAAACAACATAACGGTTGTTAAAATAATGGAGATGTTTCTTTACCAGAAGGTTTCTGGATTTCGTATATAAAAGGTTGTTCACCTAAGTATTGTAACATTTTATTTGAGGTTACAGCTATGTTTACTTCGTCGTTTCTTTTTATGATGTCTCAACATTACATATGGTTCTGATTCAATTTAATGAATATTTAAAAATATTCATTCAGTTTTCAGTCTCTTTGTCTGCTTGTCTATTTGTTTATTTCTATCATCGTAGACTTCATAATACATCAAATATTTTTTTAAGAATATTTAAAGTATACAAAATAAAAATTTTATGCAAAAAATATTTATGGCTACGTAAATATAAATTATAAAAAGATCAAAAGATTACTCTTACATTGGAAAAATCGTAATAAAAATATAAATGGAATATTTAATTTAATAAAATCTTCGAACATCTAAAGAATACGCATGGTCACGCGTCATAAGATTTCTTAGAGAATTCTCTTGTAAGAAAACGTCAATGAATCTATCTACATATATAAAGCGATTTAAATTGCACGTTTCACTAGATTGAAATATCCCGGCCATATCGAGGAAAACGGGAGTTGCATCCAGGATGCACATGGGAGAGTTGCATCCGTTCGTGATTGCCACTGCGACTTGCCGAGGGATATTAAAAGGCTTTACCTACACGTTGGAGAAGACTCAGTTGCAAGTAGAATCCATTTTAGTAGAAGAAAATTGTAACTTTAAGCTCGGTCTTTGGTTCCATAATAAAATAAAAATCTAGGATAGTGTGTGGCCGCTCATTGCTAAAGTAAATTAAGTTTTTTTGACAATGAGTGAGGTGATGAGCAATGACAATTTTATATTTTCTTCAAATAAATATCATTAACATCGTATACAAACTTTATAAATATATTTTTTCATTTTTCATGCGGATAAAGCAAAGGTTTTTGAAGAATTTTGCTCTGATATTCATCAAGAGTTTTCTTTATATTGCTGCGTTTGAAAAAATACCCATAGTGGACGTTGTACTGATTGTAAACGAGGACGTTGATGATATTTATGTGAAGACCATGAAATCTCAGGTATTAAAAAGCTCAATCTTAAATTCCTTCCTAAACGTTCTCACAACCAGATCGAATGTATTCATATACAGACCGCAACATTTTTTACTTTACTTCAATATTCGATAGAAATTGATTCACTCAAAAAGACTACAACATTTCAATCAAGTATATGAATAAACATATATTAAAAGAAAACAGTATGAACCGTTCAAGAAATTTATACCGAAAACGAACGCCGGAAAGAGTTCGTATATTAGACGCGTCGGATAGTATACATTTTGTACGTACGAGAAAATATTACGAATCCAATTACGCCCAATTAGTGCTGCGTTCGCGAAAATTCAATTAACATCGTCATCGGCGAATTCAATTATTGCCAAATATACGTACGTCGTGGAGCTCGGGAATGGGGTGTCTGGGGCGGGCTAATAAGGCGACGTTCACTTTCGTAATTAACTGATGCCAAATTGAAGACTTGAACCGTATTTTTTTAACGTTGATTAATAAAAGCGACGAAAATACATCGTGGAGTGCGTACTTGCTCTCAGAAACTACAATTATTCTGGTCTGAAGTGTGGCTAATTGGTTAATAATGTACACAGGGTCGAAGTTGTGATCGTGTATTGTAACATATTTTTATTGGCGAATGGCGAATGAATCGATGTTGTATTGGGATATTGAGTTTGTAATTAAAACGGGAAAATTGTGTTTGCGTCATTCTGCGGATTAAAAGAAATGCTTGTGGTGGTCTTAATAAAGTATTGTGTATTTGTAATCAATACTGGTAAAGATTAAGTTGCTATTTTCGTTACGAATATTCCGCATTATGTGAAACGGCTAATTTCTAGTAAATTTTTGATCAATCGCTACTCAATTTGAGATTAAGCCTTTCTGATAATAATTGGTACGTATAATATTCAATATCTTACAATATCGTATAACTGAGCCGCTACAAAGGTCTCCCTCGGATTATTTTTCTTTTTATAACAATACAATACTAAGTAATTTAAAACAGGTTTTTTTCAAATGATAATTCTTAGAAGATCATTTTACAAATTACAAAAAATAATTTTGTATTAAAATTCATCTTTGATTACAGTCTAAATATTTTTGAGCCACAAAGGCACTGTGAATTTGAATTTCGTATTCAACCCGAAACTTTATGAGTTTGAGACGATTGGTCTTCATAAATAACAAATTATTAAAGTCTGAAAAGTTGTAAAATGTTAATACTTTCAAATAAATTTGGTAGCACACTTAAAAGTGTAGACGTAAATACGAAGGTTTTGTGCACAGTTTGAACCCATCGTGCGAGTATAAGTTGAAGATTCGACGTTTAACAATGTTAAAGAAACATTTTTAACTTAGAAAAATGCGCCGTTCGGGAAGTTTTCAACGATATGAGTCAAAAAGTTTACGGCGACTGTCAGCTATAAAGCTTCTCCTTCGCAAAAGAGATCAGCGAACTTAAATAACGATGCAGCCTCAGTGCAAGTTCAAAGGAATATTTCAAATTTTTGTCATAAATTTCATCTTTAAAATATCATATATGTACAAGAAAAAAAATAGAAACTCGAATAAATCATGATTTTAATAACGATTACCATATTGTAATGAACATAATAACATTTCAAAAATATGACCGACACAACTCCAGCACTAAATCGGAAGCGGAACAAATCATCACTGCGTTACGAATTAGAATGAAAAGGCCGAAACCCAAATTATCGGCTCATCTCATGTTCTGAATAATATGAAAATTGTAACGATGGAAATCGCAATGATATCGATTCGAAGTTCGCGTGCTGAAAGCGTATCATTACGGACTATGGCTTTCGGCGTGTATAAAGATCTCTTATCGGCGAAGCAAAAGGTGCTTTTTTTAATACCAGATTCTATCTCGTTATGGGAAAACTTGTACCAACGATTTATGATTTGAAACCATTAAATCGAACTTCCATCGCGTGATTGCTCTATTGCACAATGACCCCGCTACGAAACCGATACGGCATGAACACCGGCAACTTTCCGCAAAAACCAAAATTTATGAATCAACCCGGAAAATTACCTACAATAAATTTGAACGTAATTTTTCGAAATAAAAAATAGAGATAAACAATAATAATAAAATAGAAATAAATATTCATATATTTTGAGAGGATTTCAAACATCCAAGCACAATAAAAAATATATTAAATAAAGAAAGGTAGAAAAGACAAGAACTGTATACAAAATAGACTACTGAATCACAAGAACTTTTCACTCTTTCGAACAAAACGCATGGAACGACTCGACTTTTCCATAATTAAACTCAAACATCTTTTCACAAAATCAGATCAGTATTATTTCCACATACCTAACCATTTATTATAAAAGTTCTTTAACTAAGGTGCGATTTGCAAGCATAAAACGTACATCCAGACAATATAACAGTACCTTCAGGCTTAACTGGAAGCGCACTTCTCGGCCGTAACGACCCGAAGTTTTCGATAATCTCGTCGTCGATTTAATTAATCGAACCGAACATCGAAAACAATCGTTTCGATCCAATAATACAGAGTTATGTTGTATGTCTCCGGAGGCGGTTTCCGCACCATTACCCGCCACGTGAAAACGCGCCTGAAAATTAACAGACACGTGTACTGTTAAGAGTCGGTTTCTGTTTGGTGTAAAGGGTGTGTTTGGGATATGGGTTTGGATTTTTTCATTTGATTGTAAAATGTTTGGATTGTGAATGAAAGGTTGTTAACGTAATCTTAAATGGTTGTCATTCGTTTTCGGTAATATATATAGAGTCTGTTGAAAAAAATATGGTGGAAACTTGAGCGGAAAAAATAACATGTTTGTGTATTCTTGAATCTATGTTACTTTTTATTTGAGTGTAAACGACGTTGGTAATTTTCATGCTGAGTAAAAAATTTTCATCACTTTTTCAGGAAAAAATACAGAGCGACATCGCAGTGAAAATATTTTTAAAGAAAATTACCTTTAACAGTGCAAATATAATTTTAAATATATAAATTGTTTGATAATTTTTGAAGTATTTAGAGAAATGTGATTTCATTTAAAAAAATATAGGAAATATTGAATTTGATAAATTTTGGTAATGTTTATTTATATTTTTTTGACTATTTGTAACGATACAGGTTGGTGGTGTCTCTGCAAGACTGACATCGTATGTGATAGATGAACGGTGGTCGCACATAAAAACATAAGGAAAAAAATATACAAAAGACTGTTATTGATGGACGATAATATAATTTATTCAACAAAACCGAGAGTTTACGACGAATAAAATTTTGAATGAATTTCGCCAGTTGGTAAAAAAAAGTTTGCCCTTGGTGAACTTCGCTAATTACTGATCGGTCGAGCGAAGATAAAATCGACACATTTCAAATATAGTGAGGAGAAAGTTTTCTTTTCTATTGAATGATATATTGGTCTTGGTGATGGTTATTTTATGAAGTATCAGAAAACTTTAGATTTTTATTAAAGTTGTTTTGTTTTCAATATTAATTCGTTGTAAATTATTTTCAAGGATATATATAAACAAATTATCACTACAATATTCGTAATCTAATAAATTATACATGTTATAAATAATTTGACCTATTTCAACAAATGTGAATCGTTTATACGTACATACATACATACATACGCGACAAGCCAAAGTTTCCACCTACTTAACCACAGTATACACAAGAGACCCCACAGCTCATATCCCATTCAGGCCGGCAATATAACCATATTATCTTCATATCATTTAAAAACAATTAAAACATACATAGACCCGGTTATTCCAACCCATTTTCACAATCGTTGAATTCGAAGTTTTCGCGATACAACTCAATTCATTTTCGGCTCATCATACAAGCACGTAAACTTGAAAACAATCAAGACAAACATCACTGATACATTCTGCAACGCATACGGCAACAACCCAAAGACTTTACGCATTTAAACACGATATACAAAAGAGGTTATATACAACTCATATATCCCTTTCCGGGTTACGATATGGAGTTGTTGGTTTTCGCCCGGCAAACTACCACAAAAGGTCGCGCGGTCGTTTTATTAAGAAATTCAAAGGGCGGGTTGGGGAACGACGATTCCATTTAATATTTCATTCGTTTCGAGAGCCGCTCCCGCATTGTTGTGCTTGTTGTTGTTGTTGGTGTTGTTGTTGTTGTCCCGTTGTCTGACGCGAATGTGCGTGAAACGAGCGACTCGGCGAAATTTCGATTCGTGTTATATTGTTCGCATTGTTCACGGAGCGATTTCGTCAGATTCGGCGTTTCGTGTTAATTAGTCAATGTTGAACATGAATTGTTTTCTATGTTCAATTGATTCGGTACAGAGTGGAAATTTTGTGAAATGAGCGAAGTAGTGGTGACCGTTCGTGATGATTTTATTGGAAGGGGTTCGTGTTGGTTTTGGTTTATTTTCGATGTTTTGTCGCTTGTACAATTGGATTTGAATTTTCACGTCATGCGAACAAATTGTTGTTAATTCAGCTGTTGAAAGTATGTATTATTTTAGTATGAATAAATGAATCTACATTTGCTTTAATAATACAAAAAAAAAAATACTTTTTATGAATTCGTTTACTGAGAAATTAACAATTGACAATGAAAAATTAACTGAAAACCTGAATTTCTAAAAAACAAAAAATCTGTCTAATACTATTTTATATTCAAATTTTAAAAATGTTTAATTACAATATAATTTAATTATACAAATAGGCTTAATATTTCGAAAACAAATTGCAGTTCCAAGTAAATAGCATTGAAAATACTTGTATTCTAATGATGTACGCTCTTACGAACGAAGCACTTTGCCATCATGGAACATTATTTTTCATGCCAACATGACCCCATTACAATCTCAAATATTTATTTAAAAGCCTCAAATTACCTGACGCGAATAAAGTGAACTTATTTCGCTAGCCATCGAAAAATATAGTAGAAGCAGTTTATTTTTGCATTTTTTCGCAAACGAAACATGTTCTACTTTTTTATTTTTAATAAATAGTATTATTATGAATTTGGAACATATACCTACATATGTTTATTTGAATTGAATTTAGTGGAGTAAAATTTTCAATTATGAATAAATTATTCCTGTTACTTTTCCCACATTAATTTTGTTCCTAGTAGTAATCGAAACATTTCATTTTGTTTCAAATACGATATTTTTTTAATTAAATATAATATTTACGAGAGAAGCTAATATTTAAATATAAACGATCTCTCACTTTCATTATAAAACATCAATTTCATCCGCTGTTTTTAAATTAAAATTACATTATACAGGTAGATAGACCTACATTAAATTGGTAAACAAACGAATGAATTACGAGTACAATACTATTTATTCTGTTTGTATGAAATTATTAGATATGATTTTATTACTAAATTAATTGAGAATTACTTTTTTTAATTTTTAGTTATAAATGTGCGAGAAGCCGATGATGAAACTTTTCCAATATTGAAAGTTTGGATTTTTTTATATCTCTAAAACTATACCTTACCGATAACGGTAACCGTCCATATTTTATTAACCACGTCACACATCGCCTAGCTTTAATACTCATCAAATTCAAATGATTGACAACGAATATAATTTTTCTTAAGAATACAATAATAATCACGCGAAATATTAATCGCATCCGGTCCACCGATCACAATACGCAGCGCAAATTGAAAACGCATACAATTTTTAATCATCGAAACAATTAAGCGTATCCTCCCACCATTCACAAAATAGAATCGCATTGTCTAATTAAGAATCATTGTGTTTGGCCGCCGTCATTGTAGTCTGGTAGTGTTTCCGTAGTGGTAATTAGAAGCTTTTGATCCGCTTAATTCGCGGCTCGTTCGGGCGGCCATTGTGCGTGCACAATGGAAAATGCGCGACATTTCCCCGCGCTTTGTCGACGACAGATTGTTTACTAAATGTCTCATTGATCGGCACACTTTTTGTCGACTTGTGAGTAATTAATGGCCTGAATGTGTATGGCGAAGGAGCCGGGGAGAAGAAAGCGTCGAAGCTCGCGTTTGGTGTTAGGGCAGTTTTTCTGATTGGGTTGTGTGTTGATGGAAATCGGGTTGGTCGTTGAAGAAGTTTTTATGCTTATATAAAATTTATTTTGGTAAAAAAACTAGCAGGGTTTGAATCACGTTGCAAATTAAAAATCATATTACAGTTGAAATTGCGCAAACTTTACATTTAAAGGGTTTCCAAATGAAAATATGAATAGAAGCATAAAACTTTTCATGAAACATAATTTAAATTTTTCAATTACATAAATGTAAAAATCTACGAGTGTAAAACACTTCAAGCTCATTTCAATTTCAGGAAGAGTATGAAAGGAACATCTACGTGGTGCCTCCTGGAAACCTAATCCGTTCAAGACACAGTCGTGTGATTTTTATATCCGAAACCATGAAGCTGGGCGAAGACTCTGTGTCAAGTTGAACGGGGTCATTTTGGAATATTGTGCACATCCTCTGTACTTGAAAGTCACTATTTATCGGACACTCACATTTAGGCAACACTGTTTCAATACTGGTCAGAAGGTTTTCACTAGGAATAATCTTCTTTTTAAATTAACAGACACAGCGTGGGGTGCTCGTCCTACCATTCTTTTGACGACAGCACTATCTCTCTGCTATTCAGTGGGAGAGTACGCGAGTCCAGTACGGAGTCGTTCAATGCATACTAAAAGGATTGGTGTGGCTCTTAACAAAGCTAATAGAATTGTTAACGGTTGTTTGCGCCCAACTTCCCTGAATAAAGTGCATATAAGCTGGTATAGCTCATCCGGCTGTCAGGAGAGCAGTGTCGGACGATATGGAGTTTACCAGGTCGCTTCAGTTTCGGAATCATCCATTATTTGGTCAACAGCCGGCGCATACATGTAAGCGTCTGAAGCCCAGAAGATGTTTTCTGCACTCTGAGCTGTTGGTCCAACCATTATTGGCGAAAGGTGGAATAAACTTTTCTCAGCATTTGCAAAGATAGGTTCAGGTCTGGAAGTCCTCGAATCGCTTGCGGAATGGAGTGGCCAGGTTCAGGAATAATCTGTTAAGATGGGGATTCTTTGGAGGTGGAGATGCTCTCTGCAAGTGTGGCGTCGTCCATATAACGGCTCACCTTATTCGTTGCCCTCTGGGTCCGACTTGTTTTGAGAGCAATCTGTTGATGGGTAATGAGAGGTTGCGTGTGATGGTTCGTTTTCGGGCTGGTGTTGTCTAGTTTTTAAATCGATTCTATTTTATTTATTTAATTTCATTTTCTCATCTATCTTAATTGAATTTTCGTTTGATTTTGTTTTGTATTTTGTATTTGTTTCGTATTTTCATTTGTATTGCCTTGGATTCGAAATAAATAATTAAATTTCTACAATTAATTAACTTTTACGTAGACAACCGAGACATCCACGAGTGGACCGACCGCTCAATTTATTCAACCCGCGTAACGCATAAAAATCCGAGAAAAAAAATCGCATTTTATTAAAGGAAACCCCACGAAAATAATAAAAGCGATAAAATCCAAAAGCCAACATGGCGCACGTACGCGAGTCAACCTTTCGATTTATTACAGCGCGACGCCTCCACAAAAAAACGGTTAGCGGCTATGCATAAACATGCAAAGAGCGAAAGAACAGAGCTTTTCCACTTCGCATAAAGTCTAGAAGCACCTCCCGGAGACACCGGAGAAGCCTCTCTATTTTTTCTGCTTTACATCGCCCGAAACTCCCATCTTTCTTCCTCTCTATGCGAGAATCGCACCCGCAATTCCCTCGGGCCCTGCTATCTCGGTCTCGTCGAGAACGAGAACCTAATGTATTTATATATTCTCGTGCATGTCTGCGCCGGGTTTTGCTTTTCGATTTTCTCGCTTTGAGGCCTTCGAAGACGCTCTTATTACTTTCGCGAGGTCGCGCATTAATCTTTGCAGCGGGCGATTATCGAGCACTTTGCGAACGTTTGCCGAGGATTTTCAGGGTGTGTCGTTTTCGAGTGAAAAATGTGTTTGTACGCATCGATGGGGTTGTAGGCTTTCTAAATTCGAAGCACGTATCCGAGGTGGTGTTATGGGAAACAATCGAACATGCACCGTTTCGAAGGTTTCCGAAGTTATATTCGGATTTGAGAGCGATATAAAAATATGACGAGTATCGCTTGAAGCACACTTCTAATTCAATTCAGAAGGGGAAAAGCTTGCTCGGAGGCGTTAATTGATTAAGGAATCTGGTTATTTTAACGGTGTCTTAGTTAAGACACCGTAGCTAATAACCAAATGAAGAGATAATTTTATGACGACGTCGGCTGCATCCCCTTGGGACGAGAGCTAAGAGAGTCTGTCTCTTCGCGTCGAGTGTCACTTTTTCAGACTTTTCTTCGGTCGTGTATGAAACGGAGTGAAGAGTGAAAAATTGCTATACGAATTTTTCGCAATAGAAGGTGTTTTGTTTTGTCCGTTGTCTATGTACGTGCGTTTTGTTATGATGGACGTGGGCAGTCCGTAATTCTGGCATTTTTCGTGATGTATGTAATTTTTCGTGCTAGAATTGGAAGTTTTGTAGTTTTGCGAAAATTCCATTAATGTTTGACGTTTATTTTATATTTATATACTATGTGAAACTTTATCGCCGGTATTAATATGTAATGAGAAATAATAGAATGTGATGAAATAAGTATTTCTATATGTATACGATGTGTATAATATGTAATTTATTTATCAATATCAATAACTGTTTTTGATGACTATAATGATTTTCATAAACTGAAAATAGTATCGAATTCAATAAACAACGTGAATATTGTGCTGAATTATAATCGCAATTCGATTCCAATACAATGCAACTGTTACTAATTGTAAGTGAAAAATAAAATCCGATATAGACAAACCCATCTTATACATAATAAAATTTTGCCCAAATTGAATTTCAGGACACGCGCTTAGGAAAATTCGAACGAAAAGTATTAATTTTCAGTAATCCACCTTTCGGCAAAGCAAAATCGGTACTTCCTAAATTAACTCGCAAAAACCGCGCAAGTTCAATTCATTCCATTTTGTTTTATACATCTTATATCAAAGGGGCTTAGAATCAAAATAAACAATCTATTTTTTATATTTATATGCAAGTATTTTCAGTTTATAAAAAATTATATATTTTTTTTCGTATAAAATATGAATATTTTTTTCTGTAGTTTAGTGTAAGTTATTAATATTGAAATTATTGATTTTCTTGTTCTAGATTTGTTGTTCGAAAATAAAATCTTTCAGTATGTTTAAACAAAGAAAAATTCACGAATAAGATGAATTAAAAACTTTATCCGGTAGAAAATGGAAAATTGTGTGTTGTGTGTGAACTTAAAAATATTAAATAATTAAAAATATTTAAATAATTAAAAATATTTTTTCGAAAAATTTCGCTCTTGTTTCTAAAAAATTGATAATCGTAAAGCTAAAAATTGATAAGAAATTTGATTAAAACCTCCGTTTGGTTTTTCGGATTGACTGAAAATAAAAGCCTCGAACGATTCTTCAAGAAAAAATTCACCCTACAAAAAATGTGTGTTTTGGATTAACAGCCCATATTTATCACATTATATTTTTTCTCACAGAATGGTATAAGCCCGAATTTCGAGCCAAGCTTATTATAATGACGTACCGACCACCGTAACGAGAATGCGAATCGAATTTTCACACCGGACTAGGGAAAATTGAATTCGAGCGTTTTTCGTGCGCTTCCAGCTTTAATTTTCCCCCACTGCCCCCCACTCGTGGGACTTTTGCGGTTTTACACAAAGGCCCAAAAAAGGTCCTTTTTATTATTTCAAAATAATAATGCTATACCTGAGCGGTCGCTTTCGTTCGAAATGGATAAATAAAATTTGCGCAGGCTTAATTACGTATATGAAAAAAGGGAGGATACATAGAAAAGGAAAAGCTGAATTGAATGTTCGTGTCGTGTTTGAGGAGGGTAATTTAAGGATTGTCGTCAATTTGAATATGGACAGCTTCGTAGCATATTTGTTAAATGTATCGTCAGCTAAATAATTGGCTTCGTGAAATTTGTGGGCTTTGAAGTTTTATTTCATACAAATTTAGATATTTTATATAAATACGTCATGTACAGTACATACATATACATATGTCATATTACAGTATTATTTTCTCATATTATAAAATTCTTTTTTTGACTAATAAATTGATTAATTGAAAAGACAATAGTTTAGTCAATGAAATAATTTACAATTTCATCAGAAGCTTTTCAATTTTTCGATATCAAGATTTCAAAAGCTTGGAAAGGAATTATTCCTCTGTTCTATTATTCATTTTATACGCCAATTAAACATTCAATTCACTTTCTTAAATAAATGGATGTTAAATCAATTAATTCCATAATTATATAAATAACATATATTATATGAAAGATAAAGCGTTGAGTCGGAAAATTCTTGTGATCAATCCCTCATTTAATTGCACCGATATTTCTCTCCATCGAGCATATTCGTCAATAATACATTTGTTTTGTTGCATTCAGTGTGGGTGTTGTATTTTTGTTGTCGAAGTTTCCCTATGAAACATGATAGCATTGAATAGCTTTCTATCTTTAGCACGTATCCATTATCTCTGTATTTTTATAATGAAAAAGCTTAAATACATTCATCGGCATTTTTCATATGTATCAATATGTTTTGTTGACATAACTCACATAAAAAAAATATTCATATTTGTGTACTGTTTCATATTAAAATATAAATAGTTGTACCGTGAAATCTTAATTATTCTTGCAAAGAACAATGTATTATATTTAAGTTACTTGTACTGAAATAACACTTTTGTATTGGGGCGTTTCTGAAAATCGTATTTCACTTCCAATTTATTCTTAAAACATTCCATTGTTACTCATTTCAACGTCGTTTTGCCCGAAACGTATTTCATCCGAAATTGAAGTTGAACGATAGATATCTGGGATTCGTCGTTTTTGAAAAGCGCAAGACAAAAACAAAGAACGAAACTGATTCGAGATGAAAGACAATTCTCAAAATTATTTGTACTAATTAAGTTAACTGTAGAAATATATCTTAAGTTTTCCCAAACAAGCGGAGAAATGTTTTGCTAAATTGAAATAACTGATGAAAGATTATTTTTCGAAATATTGGTATTAATGTATTTATGTATATGAATATATTATACACTATATTATATAAAGTCGAAATTGCAAAATGGTCGTCAATTTCATTTAATAAATGCAAATTTATTCAATATCGGTAGATCCACAATGGCAGAAAGGAAATGAAAAAGTGAAGTAATCGGTCATAATTATTTTAACGAATCTGACATAATAAAAATGTACAATTTTCACAATTTTATTGCTCGTCCAATAGTTAAAATTAATGAAAACTTGAGAGGTTTCAAAATTGAGTCGATTTTTTTCCAATTGCAGCGTTAAAAGCGTATAACAGATAGAATTTCAATTTCATGCCAAATAGAATCAAATTATTTCACTAGCATTCTATAATTGATCAATATTACTTTTTCCTTTGCGCAACTGAAAAAGCGGCCAAATTAAAACATCAAACATTTCAAAAGCATTCAATCGTAAATTGCACATACACTTTTTCGCCGCATACAAAATGTCGTTAAAACACTCAATTTTCCATCACTACCATCAAGACCAGGCATCGGCAATCATGTTTAAAGTTCAAAAGGATATTATTAGTATAATATTTTTTCAATGAAATTAATCATTTTATTTACTGAAACACTATGTCACTTTATCGATCGGGCGTAACGGCTACTGAATTTACATTAATTTTTGCACGAAATCATACTTTTTTGAGCAAATTATTGTAATTTATTATCAAAATCATTTATTATGAAAATTTGTGCGTATCTGAGAACGTAAAGTTGGCGCATGCAGTCGTTTGAATGAAAATAATAAAGGACGCCAACGTGGCATCTTCGGTCGATTAAGTGTAGAAAATAACAACTGACTAAGGATATTCTTACTGAAAAAGACCGGTATTTTCCGAATATTTAAAAAAAAATGGTTTTTTATGATTTTTTCGACTTTCCATCATATTATTTTCGGTTTATTTTAAAAATTCAATTTACTGGCAGTTAAATTTTTTTTTACAGGATTACTGACATCCCTACTACGAAACGTCTACTTAATAACAACTTTGACCGATTTCGACCCACAACCAAAAAAGGTTACCGCCCCCTGACGCGAACCAGCACACAAACCAAACCGACCCATCCGAACCCGAGCCGAATTCGTTCGAATCGCCGACGAAATCGCGGGGAGCCACTCCACAAAACCAGCATCCTTCAACTGATTAGAATTCCCACGGCGTCTGCGTATTCGAGCCTCGCAGACCCAACAAACAACACACACCAGGCGTCGTCGAAAACGGTGACATCCTCGAGTGAGGACATTCGACAAAGGCCGTATTGGGGAGTCACGAGTGCACTCGTCGCCGGGCCCCATTGTGGCCGGGCCGGGGCGGAGGCCCGGGGGCCCCGGGGCGGAGGCTCGGGGGCTGAGCCCCTCGCCTCATCGATTTACCTGCGAATGCACCCCCGGACGGGCCCGAAATAGCCGGGGTTGTGTGCACACCTTGACACGCTGCGATGAATTCACACACTCGGCAATGAGGCGATGACTTCCGTCGATGTCTGTTCGGACGAGTGTGCGGATGCAGTTGGTTTGATGATCGATCGGGGGTTGGTTCGTTTCAGGGGTTGTTGGTTTTTGAAAATGGGATGGTTTGGTTTTTTTTTGTTGTTGGAAGCTACGGTTAGATTTTTGTTCGATGTATATTTGTCGATTTGTTTGAAACCCGTTACCTCCCACTGTACACGGGTACACTTGTTAAAGGCGTGATTTCATGTTTTCCTATAGTGATTATCCCTATTAACCCTTTCCACTCGCTGGGCGCGCTGGACTCACCAAGGCTCTATCACTTTATAGTTCAGAATTTGACATAGGTGTGCCAATTACAAAATTCGAAATATAATGCCGATTCTATAAGTTTGCTTATAAATATTTTACGTTGAATTGAATGAATATTGTAGATAAAACCTTGGAAAATGATCATCAACATATCTACTGCGGTAAAGCTCCGCGAATGGAAAGGGTCAATGATTATTAATGATGGAAGAAGTTACTCATTTCAACAATAGATGGTATTAGTAATCTATGGAAACAGTCAATATGGCGGGAATGAAATGATAACTGTCATTATTGTGAGTTTGTTTTTTTTTTTTGTCGTGTACTCATGTAAATACACTGGGAGGTAATGGGTTAATGTTGGTTTATGTTTAGTACTCAAATTACAGTAAGCCGCCCTATAACGTTATGATTAAGTGTTTGTTTTAAATGAATTTGAAATTTGAAAAAAAATGAATTTGAATGCATTTGAACGATATAGGAAGGTTTACTGTAATCGATTTATTATTTATCATTAGACAAATGAAATAATGTCTGAGTTTTCAAAGCTGTATTGAAAAAGCTTTGTGCTGTAGTGGACGTTGTATGGATTGCATCTGATGACGATAATGAAGTTAATGAAGTTTGTGACTAATTTATAAATACATTTTTTTTATTTTTAGAATAAGACTGTTGGCATAATTGTTGCTTAAGTTAGTAACTGGTTATGCAATTAAAATTGCTTAGTTACATAATATTATCAATATCTAGAGAAAGACTCAAATTAATATTAAAAAATAAATCCATTAAATATGAATCGATTATTTGATAATCAAACGAGGATTTTCATAAATGTTTGTTTGATCAACAATGTTGTATGTGAGTGTAATGAAATTGCAATTGCTTATTTTAAAGTTTACAATATTTTATTTAATGATATATTTAAGTTGGTCTAATCATCAGACTATGAAATGAATATTTTTATCAATGTCTGTTTTCTGAAATGCATACCCGTAAGTATTATATAAACGGTGTTTATTTTAGCGATCGATTGACGTATTAGGTTTGTGATGTAAAACTACAAATCAATTTGAGATCGATTTATTGTAGTATAACATTTTCATGTATGTAAAATGCTTGATATTGATTTATGTTCTTTGAATCTTGTATTTTAGCATTTTGTATAGATATTTGAGAATAAATCAACAATTTCCATTAATTTTCGCATAGATATGCATTTGTACAATTGGTGTTTGCTTTTAGAAGATAATTGATTTCTGTTAGAGAATTTTGACTTATGGAATGTAGAATAAATTGTAAAATATATAAATAGAATGATACGTATTTATAAATTTTCAAGGATTCTTGTTATTATTCAAGTTCAATAGTAAAACAAAATTAAATACTAAAATGGTAAATTCAAGTATTTTGACATTTGAGTTAACTTTTAAGTATTACCGAATCTATAAAAGTACACTACCTTGCAGTATATAAGTATGCGGAACAAATATTTGTATTTTATTTAAAACGGCAATGAAACCATAGCTTTGATCAATGTTTATTTAAGAGTACATTATATTATAGCAATTAGATTGTTATAAAATAGTGGTCAATCGATAAAGAAAGTTTATATGAATTGCGAGAGTGCGCAAAAAGGTTATGAACATATTTTTATAAATGAATAAAGTCAATAAAATATCTTGAATAAATCGAAATGAAAGTGAATGAATTCAGTATATTTATGTTTTGAACTATGTACAATATTTAGAAATCAGAAAACTTTCAACAAGAAAATATATTAGCGTTTCTCTTTGAGCTAGATAATAATATTATAAGTAGTGCTCTTGCATTAAAGTGTACTACTATTGAGTTTATTCAAACAAAATTCTAGTATTTTGTTATGTATTACATAGTAATATTTTGTGTAAAAGCGAAGTTAACTAAATTATGAACAAACGCTATATGATTTTAAAACAATTTATAATTTGCGTTCCGCCAAAAAAATATAAATTTAGCGGCGGCGATAAAATAAAACAGTACATGGATTTATTATTCCATTAAGCCGAACCATTTGAAGCCTATAATGAAAGGGATGAATATTGTTTTAAGCTCAGAAACCACACAGTTAAATTTTAAGCGCGTTAATTCCACTCAACGGTTTCTCTGCACCATATTAAAGTAAGCCCTTAAGAGATAACGCGTTCATGACTGGACTGCGAAAAAAACAACATTCAAATTTTACAAAGTATGAATCTCGAGTAATTTGATATTGTTCAACTTTGATAATCAATAGCAACTGGTGCGTTTGTAAAGCATAAATTTAATACGGATATGTTTATAAATGATCCAATTTCAGAATAATTTATGATTCTCGAGTTAGAAATGTCAAAACATACAAAACATAAATATAAATACGCACTATTATTTCGAACTCATATAATTAATTATTTCAAAATAGACATATTATATTTTTATTATCACTTATATAAATAATTCCCAGATTACGTACGAAATTTCGACACACGACGACGCCAAACTTCGTTATCGAACCGAATTGTTTGCGGTCGAAATTTTCACCGGCATAACGTCTGTTTTGCATTCACCTGATCAAACTTGGGTACGTGTCAGATGAAGGGTCGGATCGGGAATAATTAACTAACGGCAACTTGTCGGAGTAGTCGAAACCGTGTCATGGATTGGAATTCGTTAAAGGTCTTGAAAATGAGCCGTTGCCGAGTCCGACAAATGAGAGCCTCTCTTGTCAGAAAATTTGATTCCTCAAAACTAGTCATTGGTAGGTTACTGTTCGTGGTTTTGCGAAATAATTATATATGTATTTTTATTTCTGTTGAATTTTTTGTTATTTTATGAAAATAGTCTTATAAAGAATCGTTTGATATGATGAATTCATGTATGGGTTAAAATTTTAATGAAATATTTTATTTGTACAATAATTTGAATAATTTCAGTGTACACAGAATTGGAAAAATTAATTATTATGCAATAAATATATGTAAAATTGAAAGAAATAATATTATTCATGTATCATGAAATGTATTTCCATGTTTTAAAGCAATATCAATAAAAAAACTGTTTCGATAAAAAAAGCAAATAAAAAATTAAATTTTAGCACTTTCATATCATATTTAATGACACAACTTGAAAAGTACATAGATATTATTAAAAAATAAATAAATAAAAAAATAATGATGCATCTAGATCGGCACAAATAAAAGTAATAAAATAGATTTCCTCGTGAATAATTAGATGCGACCTCTTATAGCCTCAAGAGCTTTTAACGGGGGCGAGTACTGCAAATACCCTCAAATCGATCAGGTTTAATTCTCAGAAAGAATAATATACGTACGATTCAACTAAGATAGGATGTTGAGGTCGTTTCGCGCAAAGGTCATGCTCAAAGACGAGTAATTAAAACGTAGGCGTAATTAGTCGTTCGTTTGTGAAACGTTCCTGGTATCGAAAGATCGATCCTTTAGGATTTGAGGATCGATTAAGTCGGTTTTTGTTCGAGCTGGATGCGTTCAAAACGCGATTATGGTATAATGGAGTCGCTCGAATTGCACGAGGCGAGCATAAAGTGTAGAAAATTTGATGTTTGACGGATGTTGACGATATTAAAATAATGCGGCGGAAGGAAGATCGCAATTTTATGCTGCAATGTTGTATTATTACGGTGTATGAATAAGAGGAATCGTGATGTGTATTGCAATTTATTTGTATTTGCACAAATGAATATAGAATTTTTAAGATGAGTTCATTTTATTTGTAAAAGTTTCGATACATTTGTTGATGAAACTTGGTCGAATGCATCGATCATCAACGTTAAATGATCAATGGAACTATTAGTGCACATTAGGGATGTCCTTAGGAGTAAATTTTCAATATTTATCGGTTTTTTAAAGAAATTATTAAATTTTGGAATCTTCGGAAAGTCGGTTTTTGTTTGTATGGTTTTTTTGTCATTTTTTTACGATTGCAAATTTTCAATATTTACTCATTTAAAGTAACCTTTTTGTTATCATTTAAAATTAAGCACGCATAATATAAAATTACCCCCGATAACACTTATAGCTTAACCATAGAAAACAATATTATGTATACACTGCATACGATAACGATACAGACGGAATAAACATGTCATATCGAATCAACCGATCATTATCACATCAAAAAACTAAACGAGCAGAAAAAAAAACAATACGCAAGCATAAATTCACCTTACAAGATGTCGCCATTACGTGACGGCGCAAAACACCGATTGTGGCCGTTCAGTGCCACGTGCGGTTAAATTATTAACCCTTCGGGGGTCGGACGAGGCCGATTTACGCGAAAACGGGGTTGTCTTTTCTACCTGCATAATGCGTATCTATGTCTGTAAAGGTTTTGTCGTTGTGACCCAGAAGCAGTGGTTTTTGTAGCCGAAAATCCGCCGCAGGCTGGTATTCGAGCTCAGGTCGAATGGCGATCGTATATCGGGCGAGTTTTCCGGCGAAAGTTTTCATTATTTTATTTATAATTATTTGTTTTCGTGGAATTTGTGCTTATTAGGATTGCGCCCTTTGCGTATCTGTCTGGGATTAATCTAGGCCGAGATAATGCTTTCGAATGGGCCTATTTACGTTTCGGATATTATCGCCGATTAATTTCTGTACAAATGGAAGAAACCCAAATTTAAACGGGAATACACGGGTGGAAAACTAGCTGTTTTGCGTTCCCTCGCATTTAAAAAAGCGGGATGGGAATGTGCGTTTTATCGCCCTTATATACGATTCGATTTCCATACAAAACGGCAATTTCGATATTTAACTATATCCGAAAAACGATTTAAATTCAAACCCAGGATTTAAATAGAATTCTTTTACCATTTTTATTCAGTTAAATTTTGTTTATCTAAGCAGTATTTAATTTAAAAATTTCCAGTTTGTTAATAAACATCCCTCGTTTTTACACCGTTTCAATGAACTCAGCAGAAATTAACCGACACGAATCTTCAATTTATTCATCGGGGAAATTCATCAGCGAAAAAATAATTCACAGACAAAGAGCGCCATTTTAAAGTTGTTATTGTTTCCGACGCTAGCAAAAGCTCGAAACGATCAAAAGGAATTCGGCCAGCATCGCGATACTTAGCTAATACATCGAAAGTGTACGAATTTGCGAAGGCTTTGTGCCTCAAATTGAATACTTTATCGCGGCCTAGGAAGGCCGTAGTCGGAGTAAGCGCCGAAATAAAAATGTACGCGCCCGCGAATAAGCCCTTATAAAGTGCTCCCTAACAATAATAAAGGGTTTATTTTTTCGTCGGACGCCGCCACGGGCGCATAAATCAAAAAGCGACCGTGATGAATGTGAAAGGCCTCAGCGAAAAAATGTGCCGAGATTACGCGGGCAATATTTCATATTTTTTCGTACGTTCGTTAGGCGGAATATTCTCTCTCTCAATGAAACGGCCATTTGGTGTCCGGTCGTTTGGACTGCGCCGCGCAATTAAGGGGTTGATGCGAAATTCGAACTCGACGATTATTTGTTTGCCGTTTTTGTTTTGATGGTGCGGGATTAGTTCGTTTCGTGTCGGGGAGTCGGCAGGCTGAAAATAGTGCGAAGTTGAGTGGTGTAGGTGTGACGTTTTGTGTTTTTTTTTTCGAAAAAGAGTGGTTTTCGTGGGTGATTGATAAAAATTTGATTTTTGATATGAACTGGGCACTTTTTTTGTGTTGCTGTTATCTAGTTATTTGTTTTGTTCAAAATAGAAAAATATGTTCAGTGATGGTATTTTTTCATTCATTTATATACAGTAAACCCCCTATAACGTCAAGATAGGTTTCACGTTATAGAGAGTTAAGAGTTTTCAATTTAATTTTTGATTGGAAGGAAATCAATAAATGAAACATTTTTATTTTTTTTTGAACATTTTTACGTGTTAACTGCCTGTTTCAAATGCATTTGAAAAAAAATACACTATAGGGAGGGATCGACGTTAAAGGAAAAAACCACCGCAAATGTTATAGGGGAGTTCACTGCAATATAATCTGAACAAAGCTTATCGTGCTGTATTATTATTTCGTACGAAGTTTGATAAAATACTCAATAATAGTTTTGATACAATAAATACTGTAAAAATTTGAATCGCATCAATAGGTAATTAAAAATGAATTTGTTTTTAAAACCGAGTCGGTGGGGTTATAAAACAAGTTCAATGTTTATTAAAATTTTATATTTTTTTAGTATTATATTATACTTAAAATATTAGATATATAGATTTAATTAATGGGAATTGAAATATGGTGATGGTACAATTAATTTCGTGGTTCAGTAATCATTATTCACATTATTACTCGTCAATTAATCAACTATACTCGAAACATTTGTTCGTAGATATGATAATATTGAATGCATGAATGATGCTGTAAAATTCTCTATTATTATATTTTTCAACAAGAAAAATATTTTTTTTCAGTAAAGCTCTTAAACATTAAATAAAAGAAAGATATATAAATAAAAAATTCTGAGAAGACGATACTGTTGAAGGGTTTTGAATAGCTTACACTTCAGTCGTCGGAAAAAGACATATCGTATTATATTTTCCGATCTGATCTTATTGTGTCTATTCCGCGCAGTGAATACGTATCCTATATTGTTTTCGAAATACGAATGAATCGCTTTTGTAAAAATGCGAAAATTTCATTTTGGAAATTTGAGACAATATCGTACAAATGGTATTACGATGTAATTTGCCGCTGTTAAGCGCAGAGCTTCCAATATCGAATTCCCGATTAAGTACAGTCGATTTATTCTAAAGTCATTTAAATTTGGCATTTGTTTCAGTTTAAAATTCACTTTGCTTTATACATTCGTTTTTTTGTTCGTAAACATTGTAAAAAGAAAATATGTGATTAGTTCAGTCAAATATTAAGCAACCAGGTCGATAATTTTTCATTTTCCAGATAAAAAAATTGGAAAGATACTTTTATTTTTTAGCTGTTATTCATGAAAATACAATGAATACGTATCATATTTTTATGTTAAAGAGATTTCTTAGGAAAATTTTGCGTCACAACAGAAGCAGCATCTGTTAGGAGGTTATTACAATTTAATGTTTATGAAATGTATTTTTATTAAAGTTTTATAAGAAATATTCTTGTATGGATATTGATATCTTTTCTAAATAAAATTGTTATATATTTTTTTGCAAATCATCAAATTCATATAATTGGAAAACACGCATATAGGGAAACGTTCAATTATGTTATGTATTAAATTTTTCAATGAAAAAGTGCAGAAAATGTTACAAGGTTGGTTTTATATTATAAAGCTCTATTTAAAAGTGCAATTCGAACAGAAAAAGCTTATTGATTTTCCCTATATTTTTAGATTATAATTTTCTATCCGCTAGTGAACCGTTATTATCGTCTCGTAAGGTATCGTTCGAGGTGAGATTATTTTAGGAAAACATATTTATAGACATCAATCATTTTGTCTTTCAGAAACATTGAAATTCTAATAATCATGTCAAATAATGGATGAAAATATATTGAATTTCACTTCAAGATAATAAATGATTAATTTCTATATATTGTTTACATTTGCATAGGTATTGAAGTATGACGATTAAAAATTTATTTATGTATTATAATACATTTATATTAATATTGACCACGTAATTGATATTTAGAATAAAATTTGTATATTAATAAGGCCAACGATAATGTTTGTTTAAAACTCTCTAAATAAATTATTATTCATTTTCGTTAATACGAGTACTTATAAATTGACTTCTTCAGTATAGAGAGGTAACTAATGACTATATTTAATGTAAATACATACTATCTGAAAAAATCTGAACTATCTATGGTAGGCTTTCCCTTCGATTACTATCTGAAAAAAAAAACAAGAAGCTATTTTGAGAAAAATATAAAGCTCCGAACAGCACGTACTATATTGATTCTTGACGACACGTTTTGTATATTGAAAAAACGTTTTTATCGAACACGTTATTTATTCGTTTCAATTTCAACATCTATTTATTTTATGAATTATAAAGAGAAATAATTATATACTTCAATTGAAATTAACAGTTGAAATTTCCTTACAATCCCGCAACCGAAGCAATCAAGCGCGGACATGAAACAACCCACAACAACACAAACAACCATAAACAAACGGGGCGAGGACAATTATAGCATCAGCTTAAAAAACTAAGCCCAGAAGCTCCCGGGATCGTATTCCTTTCCGTTTCTTAATTGCGTCCCATCTGCCGGCCGGAAAAGCGGAAAGAGATAGCCACAGGTCTTATTCATCACAAGACCATCCGGTTTGTTAAATCCTGGGTTACAGCAACGGGAGAAATCTGGGGTGTGTGTGTGTATTTCGGCTAATACACGAAGTGGGCAGGTCCGGAGCGGGAAAGCCTCCCACTTGGTGTTGAAGCGGCGCCAAAGCCTTTGCGAGGGTCGCAGGTTTAACATACCCAGTGTTCCAAAATACCTCAGACCTCAGGGTGGCTTGTGTGTACACGTTGAGGAATAATATTTGGGGAAGGTGCTCTGAAATAATACGGTGGGAGTAACAAAACAGCGGGTGAGTATCGTTTGAATTTGTCTAGTTTTCGTACGGGTGAAATCAATGTTTTTAAGACATACTAGAATTGCGGGAAATTTATTTTATATGATAATTGCGGGTAATCGGAATATTGTAATAGTGTATTGTGCAATTCGACATAGAACAAATTAAAATGGTTAGTTTTACAATTTCATAATGTTTTTAATGATATTTATATTTTTTGTTAATTTTATATAGCGCGTGTGAAGGGGTAGTACTGCTAAGCAGTAATATTAAGGGTAACACTAAGCAGTTCATTTCATGAATACACAAGTAATTTTCAAAAAAAGGCGATTATTTCAGTAAATAAATTACGCGAGACAGTTTTTATCCAATTAATTAAGAATAATTACTGTGTTCAGTATACAAAGAAGATTATAAGTACAATTCTATTAAAAGGCAAAAAAATAGAAATTAAACTTAGTGATAATCAATACAAATTTAATGAATTACATTCGAAAACAAACAAATGTTCCAATAAATCTTCCGACTATGTAATTTGAAGGTACAAGTAAATAAAACAAGGTGATAATGCATATGCTTGCCCTACATATTAAATCCATTCGGCGGAACCTAATTTAGTCCGAATGTAGGTGTCTCATTTGCTAATATATATTTAAATTTCTTGTAAATAATAATATATTATATATGAAATATTTAAATGAATGCAAATTAGAATCTCATAATTACACTCACTAAGTATAACTTTTTTTCATTAACTTGACTTGTGTGTAGGTTTGTAAGTTTGTATATTCGCTCGAACCGATTCGTCTCAAACTCAAAATCTACTCCTTCGATCGATTTGAAAATTCGAACACTGACTAATAATGACTAATAATACGCACTTATATAACATAAAATCATCTCCGGCACGAGGCTAGAGTAATTTAAATTTTAACGTCCCGTCATTTATAATACGTAAAGAAATTCTTATAAAATAAAGAAACCTTCTTACGGACAAAATTTTCATTTTTGTATTATATTATATATCATACGGACTGTTATCAATTTTTTTCCTTAACAGCATGATTTTCAATATTTTCTTTCACACATTAATGTCACATTTTATTTTATGTTTTTTAACACATTTTATCAAATTTGTTTTTGATATTTTTAACCTATTTACATAACAGGAAAAGCTTGTTTTTAAAAAGTATTTTTTTTATATTTTATTTTATTTTATATTTTGCAGTTTTTTTTTAAATTAAATGATATGTAAGAATGTAATTTTTAATTAATTAATATTTCAACACACCAGTAAAAGTTTCTATTAAAAACGTTTTTTTTATTAAATATTTTTTTCAGTATCCGTTATAGTATTTCTTGAAGATAATCATAACGAAAAACATTACTTAAATGTATTATATAATACAATAAGAAAATTTTCCAAATTGTGCATATTATGCCTAAATGAGGTAGTCGGCAGAATCGTCAGCGAATTTAGGTATTGTTGTGAATTTCATATGAAACGAGGTGGAAAATTTCAATTTGTAAGAATGAGGGTTAAGTAAATCGAGACAATACCATCTTGGAGTAGGGTCTAAGAAAGGACCGCGAACAATGTGATGTATGTGGATACTTGTGATTATACAGGTGAGCAGTAAGTTAGGTGCCAGCCACCGTTTAGAGAGGTCAAGATTGCATACACGAGAACACAGAATATTACTTATAACCAAGGTTTTGTAGATGTCGAGAAGTGAAAAGTGAGCGGATTTGTGAAGATTATAAGTAAAAAATAAATAAAAAAGTACTTACGTAGAAGAAATTTTGGTATTGAATAGGCATCAGTTTGGCGGTTGTAAGTTTCACATTGTATAATATTTATGTTATGTGTGGTTCTGTTGAAGTTAAGGCTTAACCAAAATATGTTAACGTTTCCAAGAAGGAATTATTCAACTGTTATTGCTAAGAAGCGACATATGCACAACTCAACAGCAACAAACTTTCCCATAAATTTTCACGTTTATGAAAATTTTCACACATTAGTATCGAACACAGCCATTTATTTGAATAATAATCCACCATTTACATTATCAAGAATTAAATGCACCAACAACTACACACAACACTAGAATAAAAACGCACATACTAACACAAACACTAAAATAAATCTATATTCCGAATTTCCGAAAGGAAAACCATCTGAGGGCGACGGGCGCACTTTCCCTCAATAGCGGCACTTATGAGGCCGAATTTTTCCGGAAAAGTCTATAACGGCGCGGAAAATTCACGATTTTCGAGCAACGTGTGCGGTAAGCGCCGTCCGGCTTGTTACTGAATGCAACGGGAAAACTCGAGCATTGTAACGAGGTTATCCAGCGGAGCCAATCCGTTAAACGAAAGCTTTGCGCCTGCGTCGAACACCATAACGGCGATTTCTCTCTATTTTTAAGTCAAAAATAGGTGTTCTTAATTGCTTCGATATAAAACGAATAATTAAATTGGATTGATTATAGTAGAATTAAATAATACTAGAAAATAAAAAGTTTATTGGCACTTAATCTAAGTATTAATTGGAAAAGTAAAAATAATATCATCAGATAGAAATTTAAGAAATAGCATTGAAAAAATTCAATATTCTATTTTTCATTTTGTCATTAAGTATATTTTATTTTTTGTTTAGTAACAAAATGGAAGAGACAAGTTACTACGTGCTATATTTATAAAATGAAAAGTTACTTTTTTGGTATCAGTTCCTTTGTAACTGTTTTCACTGCTTATTAAATGGAACGCTTCTCATTATTAAATTTCATATCAATTTTTAATAAAAGAACAATACCATAATATGGTGATTTCAAATATTTATTTTTTGCTATACAACACGCCGATATAAATGAGTTTTGTTGTAATGAAAAATCTATGATCATGTTAATTTGAGTGTATTGTTGTATTTTATATTTATTTTTAAAACGTTCCATGATATTTTATTTTTATTTTATATATGATGTCGGTAATTTCTTATATTTTCATATTTGAATCTTGCATTTAGTCCGAACATAATTTATTAAAAATAATGATTGAATACCAAATATTCTGTTTCATTTTTTTAATTTCTTTTCAAAAGTTATATTGCTTGATTTGCACAGTGTAGAATATATACAAATTTCATTCTAGTTTAAAAAAAAACAGGTCTCATTATGATATTAATAAATCAGTTTATTTATACAATATTATATCATAAAATAACGACTAAAGTTAGATATTATTATCAAAAACAAAAACACAAAGATGATCAAACGCATAACTTTAATATCCCGTATTTTTTCAATTATTCTTTACGCCGATCGCTTCTTCACAGGAAACAAAATCCATTATACAAAGAGCCGTTTTTAATATTTTACGGCTTTTTGTGTTACTCAAGTGGGTCAAATTTTTGAGAAAGCCAGGTCGGAACCTTCGATCCGTTTTCAAGGGGCACTAAGCAACAAAAAGGATATGCTTCCTGTTCGGGAAATCAGAGCGCGTTATATATAGACCGTTGCTTAAAAAAAAAATTTAAACAAAATGAATCATGATAAAATATATCTTCAGATGAATAAAAGCCTTAATCACGACCTCTTGAATTTCGATTCTGCCAAACGGACCATATCATAATACACAAAAAGCGCGACGATTCGTCGCAGTCACCAACAGAGGCCGGACGCGAAATAGCACTCGGCCAAAGTTTTAATTAAAACATCCCGTCAGCCTCGTTTCGATATTTCACAATTCGCAAAAAAATTAGCAGCAATTGACGCCGGAGCTTTTTTCGGAAACGCAAAATCACAGTCGCGATATAGTTCTTTTCCGGAATAAAAACGGGGATTTTTTAATGAAATTTGAACTTCGCAAAGTTTCCACGTTAAGATGAATGGAAGTAATCTCGCCGGCAGTTTAAGTAGACGGTTTCGGTCGGCCGAACGATGATTTTTTTGCGGGACTTATTAAAAAGTTTTTCTTTTGAGCGCGAATACCGTCGCCGCTTTTTTGCATACAATAAGCGCGGTGCAGCGATTGAAATAATATTTTTTTCGGATTTTATTATATTCTTGGATACGATTTGCACTTCAGATAAGGCGGAAGCGAACCGCTTTCGTAGCAGATAAGTCCTGCGGTGTACTGGGTGTATAGAATGCGATATATAGCCGTGCAAGTGTTCATAATGCAAAGATATCCACTATCTTGCGAAGAGTAGATACACGTACGGTTGGGTACGTGTGACACGGTGACTTACGAGCAATTCTCCACATCTTTATTATGAATATAAAATGGTCGCGTTTTATTCAAATTTTACGAAGAAATATGGCGTTTTGCAACCGCAAAGCCTTCCGCGGTCGGAAAAAGTCGACTATAAAGCGAAACGAAAGCGTCTCTGTCTATACAATGGACAAAAATAAATGCAATTTTCGAACTGCTGCAACTAAATGAAAATTTTTGTGCTTTTTCCGCAATGCGTATAAAATGAACAAAAATATAACGCAATACTTGGAAGAGTTTGAAAACTTTCTTTCGCTACTTATAAATGTATAACACAAAATATTTACATGAAGTTTTAATTAAAAATAATATGAAATATATAAAATTGCATTATATTTATTTTATGTGACACATTTTGGCATCGGTGCGAAAATTCTCATATAAAAATGCCAGTTAAGCTTTTGGCTCGCACTTAGCGTGGATATGCTGGACCGTTCAGACAAAATGATTCGATTTTTTATTATGTGCTTTAGACAGGATCCGCTTAGCAAAACCAGTGAGTTAATTTTATTTTCAGCTTTTGGTTCAAAGGATAAGAGGGATCCCCCGGACTACTTTGAGATCGAGTCGAGTGAGCACACGAGTGCACTCTTCTCACGATATGTATGTCCAACATCACGCATACAATTCAGACTAGTAAACATGTGAAGGGAATAGGTACGTCGGCAGATTTGTAGAGTAGAGCTATTTTTATTCTCAGTTTATTGATGAATTTGAAAAATTGAATCAAGCCTTTATCGTACATTCGATTCGAAAATGAATGTTACGTGTTTACTTTCAATTTAAATACAAAGCCCGATACTCAATAAAAATATACGTCGGCAATTTTGTGCGAATAAACAGTATTTTGCAATTTACCACGTGATTGTATGTTTTGAATCTGTACACCTAGCGTATTCTAGTAAGGCTTCGTACGTGCTCTTTTTTTTGTTGGTGATTTATTTGCGTGCAAAATTGTTTCGCACGACAAACGATCCTAACGGTAGGATACGTTCGATCGTCGCATTGGATTTCCTTCTTATTTCGTTGAAGGCTCGCAACATTTCTCAGATAGGAAAATTTATAGGAAATCCATTTTAGATGGGGCATTACCTATTGTGCGATCGATACCGCGTTTGAGAATACGATTTGGTTCTTATATGCGGATAGGAAAATCTGAAACAAACTCATGTTTTTGTATTTATAAATATATGTTTCATACAAAAAAAGATCAAAGCGCACGAGATTTGGTCTTGAATTTGAAACATAGAATATTTTTATGAAGATATACAAAAATAATACAGTATTGAGATGAGAAAAAAATGGATCAGATCCATTTCATCCGTCATCATAAGCAATATGTATACATGAAAATTGATATAAAAAAAATGAAAAACGCATATTGCATTAATATATTGTTTTTAAATTCAACTCGGAATATATTCGAAGCCGAATTTAGAAACTAAACTTCTGCAAATAAACACACCTAAAAAAAATCCAGCACTCGAAGTTGGTCATTGTCCTAATAACTGTCCGATTCTAGTGCACGACAAAAGCAAAGTTTCGACGGCTCCTGAATGAAAAGTTTCCACAGCGGTGTCTGCCTTTGGTCACCGACCAAGTTGTTGAGAAACATCGTATTACTGACGACAATAAATGCATCGGTTTCCGTTAGATTACGAAGATTATGTGCCGTGGACACAGACGGTGTCTACTTTTACTTATTTTGATATATTGAATGAAATGTGCAGTGGGAACGTGTTTCCAACCGCAGATTTTTAAACAAGATCTGCTTAACCGAATGAGAATTGTGGTTTTCGTTCATATTTATGTTTTAGTGTTCGTATCATAGGGGATCGAGTTTCACAAGTCTGTTTTATGAATTCGAGTTTATCGTCTTCTATTAAATTTGAACATTGTTTGAAAAGTGTTTTTTTTTGTTTCAAAAAGTTCTCTTTGTTAGAACTTTTAATGAAGAATTTTTTAATAATTCTAAATTTGGAGCGTATAGTTTTGGTATGGCCATAACCAAGAGTTTTTAGGGAGAGGGGGAGAAACACAATAAAATAAGACAAGAATATGATATTACTATAAAAATATGTATTTAAAAAGGATCACTATTTCCAAAATTAAAATTATTATATAATATGTAGAAATTTTCTATAAAGAAATATAAACATCATTTTTTTAATGTAATTAATCACATATACATGACATTTTGATTCCCTAATTGAGCCACAATCCAACAATAACTGATTACATTAAACAAACATCATTCAAGGTACATAAAAAAAACACAAACACGCAACCACCTTAAAAGACACGTAAACCACGTTTGGACACCACATAAAACCGCCAGCGCTCAGGCGACAAACAAAAAGCGAAAAATGCGACTTCCAGCACGCGAACCGGCGACATTTGCACAAATCTAATCTGCAATTCTCAGTAAGTCTCCGAAACGAAATTAACGTGGAAAAATCAAAAGGGTTTTCCCTCTATGCGATATGAATTTCCTCGAGTTTTCCTTCGGCGCAAACATCGGGCGCGCATGATTGATTCGCATTCGCGACACGGCTCGCCCTTTTGCTTACATGGGAAACCCTCAAAAATGTATTCACGCGTTCTATTGACTTTTCTCAGAATCGTATGTAGGGATGTGGTCAGTTCTTTTGATGTCCAATCGTTGGTGATAAAACTCGAATAACCCGGATTGTGTGCCTGTTTGTTGTATTAGTGTCTGTTTTTTGAGATTTATTGTGGGATGGTCCGCAATAAATCTCCGATTGAGCGGGATTTGTGTTAAACTTAAAAGTCTGTTTTATTATAGATTAAAATTAGAAGATTTGATCTGTGTTTAAAAATTGAAATGATCATGCTGAAAAATATTTTATGAATTGGTTAGTTCAGAAACGTAGTTATGTCGGTGCAATTATTTTAATTTTTCATAATATATTTATGTGTCTCAAATCAAAATCGTAATTAGTTAAAATTGATGTTGAAATTAATTGAAATTATTTAGTTGAAAGTTATTGCAAAATATTGCGGTGCATAGTTCTGATAATATTGCGGTTATTACTAATTTGTATGATCAATATACAAATGAGAGTCAATATTTGCTCGGTTAATTATTATAATAAGACAATATTGAGAAATACTCTACTAACCTAACAGATAAAAGTATATTATTTTTCACAACCGAAAAAGAAAGTACAAATGTAAAACAAATAAAAAAATATTCTGGGATCAGATATTTTCCGTTTTTTTCGCTCTCATTGCGAACTTTTAAAACTTTTATCACTCGATACAAACTTTGTACAAGCAAAAAACATGAAAACCTACGCACATACGAATACAGAAAGTTTTTTTTTATCGAGAACATCTTCATTTCATTACTTGTTATCAACGAACAAAATCTTTTCTAATCATCCCACTTTATGTACGACACCATTATGCGATGCATTAGCGAGATCGAAACAGATCACAGGTTAGATAAACGGCACGATTTTCACATAGACACCCAAATTAACTACTTGAAAACTATGCAAATCGACCGAAATAAAATAAATCGACCATCAGACCCAAACGAGGCCCTCGAAACAACTAATTCTTAAGCGAAAATCTTTGCATCGACATTTTTCCACGCAGAAGCGTTACATTTTATTGCGGTCTAGCACTCTGGGGATAATATTGTACGACAGCGTCGGGTAGTAGTTCTCGCATTTTGTAGCATGATTTCCGATTACAATCACGTAGTGGTTGCTCCGGAAGAACGGTGTAGGAGCAAGCTCTCCCCGAGGCGTCTACGTGATGGTTGACGGCGATGGGTTCACATCCCTGAAACCTTTCAGCGTGCTGGCGATATTCTATACGACATTGTCTCGGCTTTTCGTACTGAATTAGCTTTTTCATAAGATATAGGATAGGGTTTTGCATAATAAGTCTATAAAAGTACACGCTGTGTTGTTGATGATCGATATATTTTTTTTCGAATGAGTAGTGTTTAATCTATATTTAAACGTTTAGTACAGCGATGACGATTTTTGTTTATTTTTTGTATAGGTTTTCGTTTGTAGTTTATAAAAAAATGATTATTTTTAATGTTTTTATGTATAGATTTCTGCAATGCGTGTTTCGCATTAAAAAAATAATGTTTGAAGTTTATAGGCAATTTTTAATAAAAAATATTTTTAAGATGTAATTTCTATTTTTTTACACAGGATTTACCTTTTTATCTCAATATAAAACTTTGCATTATACGTAAAAATGTGTATAAATAAGTATCCTTGGGAGTTGTTATCTTTTACATACAATTTTTAATTTTCAGTATGTACTTGTACTATACTTAAAAATTTTCCAATGTATATTTTGAACATAATTCTATTTTTAACTATCAACACTGTAACTTTGTTTGGTTTATTTCTAAAAATTACAAAAATAAATAAATGGGGGGGCCATATAAAATCGAACATAAAATTATTTTATAAACATAAAAAAGCTCAAAAATATTCTCAAAACAATTTGTTTGAAATATATTACAAAGGAAAAAGTTCGCCTATTATATAAAAATACTTAAGTCAGAGTTAAAATTGTTTTACTCCCAAAAACTAGAAACAAAATACAAAATTATCCATCGCTTCTTCGATTCAAATAAAAAAATGATCTAAATATAATATAATAAATGTACCACAACTTTTTGCCAAATAATATTCAACATCGCAAAGCACACAGTGACCTATCTTCAAACCGCCATCAACCACGTAATGTATTCCGTATTTAAACTAACTTGAAAACTTGTTATAACGTACGCAATAGTTTCAGCTTCCGAATTCGCAATATTTCCACGTTACATAAGCCCATAACATACCGCGATTCCGTCCCTGCGTCGCAAAAACATAATATATTATCATTACATCACGAAAGAGGCCTCCCAGAAATTTTTGAGCGTAATTAAGGTGGCGCGTTAAATATATAAAATGAAGATTTATATGATAATCTGACCCATAAAAAGGAGTCGGCCAATGAGCTCGCGGCCGCGGTAATTAGCCCGGTCGCTTTCAGCGGGTTTCAGCTTCATAATCTCGCTGCCATAACAGTATAATATTATAGTGAGCCGTGTCATAAAGTGCAGGCTTGTTTGTGGCGATAGTCCCGGCTTCTGTACGTTCGGATTGATCCGATTGTCCATTAGATTAATTAAGCCTAGTTCGAGGTTTCGTGCTGTGTGTTTGGACGGGTCGTTCAGGAGTTTCGGCTATGGAGATTGACTGTGTTGGGTGATGTTTTGGTAGATTAGCATTGTCAGAGGTCAGTGTGATGGTTTGGTATTGGATTTTTTTTATATAAAGTTTAGTTTTATCTTTGTCATCGTAATAAAGTTAAAATAAAATTTTTTTTTTTGTCAATGTTGAATGTTCAAAAATTTTCTAGGAACGTAATTCTCATTGAGTTAAATATTAAAAGCGAGCAACTTAGGTGTGCATTAATTGAAATAAATATGTATCAATGAAATAATGTGTGCGTTTTGTTTCGAGCATTAAAACGTGTGCATTAGAAAAAAAACTGTACCTTAAAACGAACGCATTGGAAAGAATATAAATAAATGTTGGCAAATTTGAACGGGGAAAAATATCAACAATGAAAATATCACAAATTTCATAATAAAATCGATTTGCAATAGCCAAATTAAAAAAAATCAACATTGATTAAAAAATGAATCAAATTTTTAAAATGTCGTTGACAGTTGCATTGTATTGCCTATAGAGAAAGGCTTTTCTCTGGCGACGATGACACCCACCCGTCATTTTAATGCACAAAATATTTATTCTATTGCACATTTCTTATTTTTTAATACTCATTTTATATTGAAAAGTTTTTTTTACTGCACACTATGAATAAAATAGCTCAATGTAAGATTCTTTATGTATTAAGAATGTATTATATCGTATATTTTTCAAATCCATAAGTATTTATTTTTAAGGCACAATCTGTATTTAATGGACAGTTAAATCGCACCCATATTAAAACTAATCTTTGTTAAGCATCATAATCGAATATTTTCATCTGTTGAACAATGGAAAGTGATACGTTTGAATATATCATTAATATTTACTTTACCAAAATAAATCAACGTATCGAAAAAATATATTATTTGATTCATTCGAGTTTGTATCATTAAAATTAATTTGTGGGTGATTCATTTCAATTTTATTAATATGTATATTTACTTTCATGTTTATATGGCGAAAATAAGTAAGAACTATATTTTATTAACGTTTAGAAGTCATATCGAATGCAGATCAAATAGCCTCACATTAAAATGCAATTCTGTTGCATTCTACCTATTGCTGTAAATAGCTTGCAATTATTGCAGTGGCTTATTGCTTCATAAATAAATAAAAAACATATTTTAAGTGTGTTTTCAAAATAAATAGTGATCGATTTTAAGTATAATATATCACAAATTTATAATGAATTTACAAAATATAAAAATAAATTATTCAGAGCGATAAGTTGAAACTACATAAAACATCAATAAGCAATTTGAAGAAACATGAATATTTTTCTTTCAATATTGAAATATATAACATAAAAAATAAAGTGCACGACTCGAATAATAAACACGAGCTATTACTGCTATTGAATTGCGAAAGAGTCTTTATTACAGCCAGAACTTTAGAAATGGGCCTGAGTGCATTCTAAATGCAAAATTTTCGTCAAACATCGGCATGCATTTGAAAAGGGAACACGTTTTTAACACGCGCAAAAAGCTCACCATAATAATTATTCAGAAAAAAAAACGAAATAGACATAAAAATGTTACAGAAATAACCGCAAACATCCTTTTTTGTTCGCCAGAGATGATTTGGGTCACAACGATTTCCGATATTCGGTCGGGAGAATAATTAAAGCGAACCTCGTCCCACTGCGTAAACACAGTCGATGGGAAATATTGTATATGTACGTAAATACAGTGGAAAAATACGAAAAAATCAGTTGAAGGCGGAATTCGTAGGTTTTTCCTCTCTCAGTGTGTTTTGATTTATGATAAAGAGCGGAGCAACGGGTCCACATACAGCCTTATTTATTTGAGCGTTATTTATTAGGGATGATACTACAGGTGGATTCGGTGAAAATGTGTCTGCATAAATATGCCTGCTGGGGAAAAATCAGTAGTTTACCGGGAAAACTAAACCTGTTCATTTTGGGTTATTTAGACTTCAAATCTGTAATTTAATGATCGATAAAATACATTTTTTTTTATTAAAACATAATATTATTTTGATGTTTATTTATAAAAAAAAACTTTTTCCATTTCCATTTTTCAAGAATCAAAAACATGTTAAACTGATAACACAAAGAACTTCGAGACAGTTTAAATTTTGATCGGATTCATTTCTTGATGTAAGTCATTGTTGAAAATAAAAATAAAAAACGTTAGAATTTTTATTTATTAAAAAATATAAATATAAATTTATCATATGCAAAGAACATAAAATAAAAGTTTTTTCTGTTGAAGATTATCAATTTTCATTTTATACTTTTAACATACAGTTCAAACGGATTACGAAGATGAATATCGAAGATGCTTTTAAGAAAACGTTAAAGTCGACTATTATCCAAAGAAGTTTCATCGAATATTGACGACTTTAAACAAGTTGAATCATTTTAAATATTATATAAAATTGGAATTTTTGCCGTTTATCCAATAAATGCTTTTTACATTTAAGCATATATAAGTTAAGTGCGTAATAAACATAAGCTTTTTGAAGTGTCATAAATTAAGTTGTGGATTAATAATTGGAAAATCGCGCATTTAATGTTCGATCGAAAGTTTCAGCAATTTATCATGGTTTCCAATTGAAAGCTTACAGATGTGTCTGGATGTCCCCGATTTTCGAGAATTATAATTGATGAATGGTGAAAATATCTAAAAAAAACTCTTGCTTTTATGTTCTATGTGAAATGTTTCTATATTTTATTTTAAACCTCGTTTGGATAATAATAAAAAACGAACGGATTCGAAATACTTTGAAATTTAGTTCATTTGAATTTTCTAACTATTGCAGTAATTAACAAACGCAAGTGAAGCATTCAACTGCGCACTTTCAATACGAGCGTTAAATAATGACTCGTCTACAGCTTTCCGATTGCATGAAAGCAGGGAAATTTGGTCCGGAAATAAAAAAATTGAATAGAAATGAATAAAAAAAATAGGTGAATAAAAAATGGGTTAAGCACCGAGCTCAGGACAAAAAGCAGTATGGGTCCTTTCATTGGCGACCGCGTTTTCTCTTGAAAGTTCAGTTTGTTCGAATCGATGAGCTTTATCTGAACGAAAAGGCAGAGTATCCATTAAAAAGCTCTTAAGAGGTGGAAGTACACGCTTTTTAGCGATTATTCTGATCGGAAAAAATGTATCATCTGATGTGCTGATTTGATTAAAAATACTGGAATTTTAATAAGAGTATTATTAGATTATTTTGAAAAATATTTATTTGGTATGGAATTGCAATAATGTAATCAATCAAAACGATATTTGTAGAAATGGTTTCTCAGAAAAATAATATTTTATTCTAATATAATTAGTTGATGTCAATACAGAATTTATATTCAAATGGGATTTTGTACATTGAGTTGTGTAATTTTTTGCTGTATTATTGATTTTCTCAGAAATCAATTCAATAATTCTTTAACAATATTATGAAAAATACGCGGATGATATGTATATTGAATTATGGTTCGAAACCGAATTATTTTCAGAATAATAAATAATTTACAGAGAAACAGAAAATTACGAGAAATATTGTATATTCAATAATATTTCTACGATGTTTAAGCACGTTTAATGAAACTAAATATATCTTCAAAATAAATAAAAACTTAAATAGCAAATTGCGAATGGTAATTCGACACACAGTTTGTAAAGCGTCTTCTTAATACGAGCTTTGAATACGGGGTCGGTCTGATCATTTATTTATTTACGTCCGAGTCAAAGCTCTCTTACAAGGGATAAACTTAGAGCGTATCTTGCTCGCTCTATAAACTTTATTTTTTCTTTGAGTTTTAATAGTATCGTTATAAAAATTTCCAAGGAAAGCACAATAAGCCGTCTTTTTTTTCATATCGCGAATGGTGATAGGCTGTGTTTGTTGCCAGTTTTTGATATTGGCGTGATGGCTAAGTTTAGAAATTGCACATGTGCGATTTTTAGGTCAAAAGCTCTCGAACTTGTTTGGCATGTGAACTTGTGAGAGGTCCGTACTGTTCCAATAGGGGATCGTAAATTGGATAGTACATGCATCAGATAATTAAAATTAATTAATGGGTGCCGCTTTGAAGTCGAAGTGATTTGAAAATTTTATTCAACGATTCGCGACAGTCGAATGATCTTATGCATGCACTTTGCTACGGCGTTGAAGTATTTCACAAATGTATATTTAGAAGTGTGGAAATAAACTTTTATGTATTGTTTCAAAATAGTCATATAATGAGATAATTTTGAAATGCAAAATTTTCTTTGTCTCGTGGATGAAATTTACATATCAAAGCAAACTCTAGAGTGTTTCATATAAAACAGTAAATTCAGTACATGATATTTTTTAAACCACTGAAAATTCAATATGTTCCCAATCACTGATCACAGGAAGACCTATGCAAGTACATGACATGTACGCGTGTATGTTCGTAGTACGTACACGTGCAAGTACAAACTTGAATATTTAGCGAAGCTTGCCTTGAGCCAATTAATAAACTTTTAAGAACAATTTACCCCGCACCGATAACTATACGAAAGCCTGTCTCGGCCATGGGTAATGAAATAATGAAAGTGCGACCGAACGGCAACTGATGCTGTACCATAAACTATATTTTAACATGGGTATCATTTCCAGAATAATTGATTGCTTTGTGAACAATTGATTTTGCATATTTCGAATGCATAAATGACCGCGTAGAGCTAATTGTGGTCGATTGAATGGTGTATTGTCGGAACTTTATCAATGTGCGGCGCATTGTTCGGTGAAATTGTGGATTTTATGTGTACGTTGTAATGAATATAATAAAATTTGCGGATGGAATACTGATGATTGAATCGTTTTATATATTACAGTTTATTTTTAACACTTTTATATGTACCGAGCGCCAACGGCTCGTTAACACATCGAAAATTTGTTAACACCCATATCGACGCCTGAATTAACATTTGCTTTACCTCTGCCAACATTACGCGTTTAGAAACCATGATTTGTTTGTCCAATTAGTTACTAGTTTATAATAAAAATCGACCACACAGCAAAAAGATAGCATCGTTATTTATACGATCACATTATTATGAAAAAAAAATCGCGTTCAATCAAAACTGTTTAGCAAGTTTTAACGAAGGATATCCATTGTACAATGCAAAACATCGGATTTTTAACGGTGGGTATTACGAGCACAACACCGATGCTATAATTACGTGTGTTTAGCTTGTTCACAGGGCCAGATTTATAAGTCCGCCAGGACCAATTTGGCAACCACCGAGGAATCCTCGAACTTCTAAAATTGCGGTCAGGCGTCGGGAAAAGCCGGAGTCATTTTCGCTAAACGGCCGTTTGCCAAGCGACACTTTTCAACAGTGTTATACAAAATTTAATAAAACAATGCAGTTTTGATATTAAATCATATAAAAATAATTTAAATCAACTTAATTTTTAAAATAAGATACGCACCATTTAAATTGTCATAATAATCGATGCGTAATGACATATGTAGTTATTGAAATACTGATGTTCGAATTATAGTTTTTTTTCGGTATCGTTAATTAACCTATGCGAGAGCAGATAAGTAGTTTAAAGGGCATGTACAAGTTTTCGTAATAGTTCCATATGAGAAACTTGATGAAAAATGCGGTATATTCGTGTTTTTTAAAAGAATCAACGGCCGTTGAACAAACTGGTCAAACCTGATTCAAGGTCGATAACGAATATGTATGTCTAATAGCCATAAAATTGTATATAAAGAAGTTGAACGGTAAGGAAATATAAATTTGAATTTTTAGAAAATATGTGTCATGCTGGGAAAGGTTTGGTTTGCAAATTGAAAGTTATATTCGTTTAATCAAACCCATAAAATATGTCGATAACTGCGTTTGAACAGTTAATTGGTTCTTTGAAATCGTTATGTATATAGATTTAACACAAATTACAATTTATGCAGGTGTTAAAAATCAATGTTTTCAACGAAAAATACGAAGAAACCAATCTCATTTCAATTAAATTGAAGTTAACTCAAATCATAAAAACAGTAATATATTCATAGGACGTACAAATAAATAAACAATCCTAGCATAGATATGGATGCTATATTTTTTTATTATAGCATAATAGTTTATTATATAGCACATGAGATCTGTAGTTTCAAAAAAATATTGCACGTAAAAATAAAGCTGTATCTATAATACAAAAAAGAACATAAACCGTGAATTGGACATAATGAAAAAGAGACGGACAAAATTTCAATCGAACGCCGAAAGACAGATAATCCGCTTATTGGCACTGCATCGAAAAATAGCAACAGGAACATTCTTCAGCTTTCCGTCTAACGAGTCGGCCGTTGGGCAATTGTGTATCAATAATCGCTTTCGATGATGGTCAGGCCGTTTGGTGGCGGACATTGGAAATTGCTCTTTTTGCCCAGGAAATGGCACATCAAAGAATTCAATCATTGCCCATTTCCGCGGCAACCCCTCTCGTTCGCTTTGAAACTTCGGGTCTTTGTGAGTGTTGAGTTTGTGTGGACGAATCCGAGTTGGATATGTGTTTGTGATCGCTCGTTTTATAATTGGAATTTGGTGTGTGAGGATTGCGGTGTTAATTGTTGCGTAGTTTAGGTCGTGGCGATGGTGCGTGAAAGGTGAAAGAGTGTCGCGTGTATTTGGGTTTGGTTTTGTTCTGATGATATAATATTAGATGAAGTTTTATATAATATATTATATTGAGGAATGAGAGTTTTCGGAAAATTTATAATTGAATACACCGACCCTCTTATTACATGGGTTATACCTTCCAGAGACTCCTATGATAAAAAAAATTGTGGTAACCATATAAAAATTGGAGATAGTATGTTCAATTAGTATATTTGAATAGAACTTCCAACTAAATGTACTTTATAAAAAAACGTGCGATGTGAAAAAAGTCCGCAATATAAAATCATCATAAATGAACGAAATTTTTTATTCAATAATTATAATTACATAAATAACTATAAAAGTATACTGGTCTGCACCGATATAAGTAGTCTAATACTGCCAAACCATTGCAAAATAATTATAGGAAAAAAAAATGAACGGACATTTTTCAAATCAATGTCAAATTTGTCATAAAAAATTTGCGAAACTCATCGAAATAGAGCAATTTCCACATCGTATGAATTGCTAATGAAGCTATAAATGAGTGAAATATTTCATCGTGCCCGTCGATCGTAAATAAGATTCAATATGATATCGTAAAACAATAAAATTTCAAAATTTGTCCCGACCGCATATAAAACACGTCAGCATCTATAGCCTATGGTGAATTTCACCGATTTGAATATTGCGCAAGTTGTCCGCCCCGAATCAGAGCGTTTATTTCTATTTTTATTGCTTTCACTCTAATAATGTCGAACCATATCGATCGCTAAGGTACGATTCTAGATGTGGAAATGCTTTAGTATTTACATATTTTTTCGTTTGTTGATAATTTGGATTCAAAGTGCCAGTTGCGTTTGTTGATATTAATTGTAATACGGAAAGGATGGTGTCTGTTACTAGCCAAATTTTGAGTCAATATTGTAGTTAAAATTTGCACAAGTTTGTCTGTAAACATAATTTTAATAGAACTGACTTATATTTGTAGTTAATTTATAAAAAAAATTATGTTTATTTGAGTACAATTGTTTTATCACGTCTTGTTTGAGTTCGTTCTTATCAAAGTTCATATGTTACAAATATTATCTAATATGTCGAAATAATCTAGCATAAATAGTATTAGCAATTTAAATATTTATAAATTCGAATATATTAGTTTTTCCACAATATTTAATCTAGCATTACAATAAAATATAAACTCATTTTTTATAAACTGAGTTTAAAATGTAGAACATACTACATTTTTTCGACGACCCAAAAAACATGCACAATAAAAAATATAAAATGTGCGAACGAATGCAAAATTTAACAGACCGGTATCAATTTGACAGTCGGTTGAATCTTGCATTAAACGGCTCGAAAAATTCATATTTTCCAAATAAAAAAAAGACTCCCTTTCGCGCATCGAAAATTCAGTCTACGGCCATCACACGTCATAATGTGTGCAAAAAATATATAAAATAAAATTACAACCGTTTCAGAAAGACGAGCGAAAACGCGTCAAACGAACCGGGCCCGAATCAGCGTTTTCATAAATTGGGCGCGAAAAAAAGGCAGGTAAACTTCAAAGATGGGGTCGTCTCGAGTGTGAATTTCAAAATTTTCGCTTTCAAAACGAGTTGACCCTCCGTTAGGGTAAACAGTATTGGTCCGAAATGTTTGACTGATATATTTTGCATACTAATCGCGTTTCAGCCGTTCCCGTTTCCGCTTCCTGAATCCGTTGCGGCACTAACTATGGATACTGTTCGTTGTTTATGACTGATTCAATTATGAGTCGCGCCATGTTTGAGGCTATATTGAATAGTTTCATATTATAAATCGTATTTTGCTTGAAATTGTGGTTTTTCGCAATGATAAAAAATAAAATAATAATAATACGTGGTTGTTTTGCTTTATGGTGAGTGCGCAATTTTTCGAGTAAAAAGAGGTTAGAAACAGTTTGATAATCTTGAAAAAGTTTAGAAAAATTTTCAAGTGAATTGTTATAGTTTAGTTTAAAATAAGTTAGTGGTTAAATAGCGTAGAATACGCAAAATTTATGTAAGGCGAGTAAATTTAAAATAAACTAATTATCGATTATTGTATTTTTATTTCTTTTTATATTGTTTATCATTATATATGTAAATATCTTTTATAAATATAAATTTTATAAAAATGCCTAGATATATTCAGTGGTACAAATCCGATCATAAAATGTGGCATAAAAATTGACGATCAATAAATAATATTGTGCGCTAAAACGAAAACATCCAAGTTACAATAAGTACACATTTTCAACTAATTACACATATACGTATACACACACATACACACACACACACACACACACACACACACACACACACACACACACACATATATATATATATATCATCTGAGATTTAAAACAAATTGCATAAGTATTATACATCATAACGAGATTTAACACCCAACACAATATTAAGATAACGAAGGGGATTAAACGGCTGGTTAAATTTAACCATCATTTCAGTAAATGCTGAAAAGTGTTTTTCAGTAATTTTTTTCGCTGAAGTCAGTCTCTTGACAATTTTCAACGGTACGCCTCTACAATGGTCTATACCGAGTCATTTTCACACGAAAAAAACTCATTCCACGTGTATTATAACTAGACATAGGTTTTCGACAGCATCTTTGTCCGGCGTGTAATTAAGCATTGCGTTACCGAAACGTTTTGCATATGAGCGACATTACATACACGTCTCGTATTTTCGCCTATTTCCTTCGACGTTCGTATATAAATTTAAATATAATTTTTTTAGTGATTTTCCTCCCTATTGTTTGGCCTCGACAACATTATCAGCCGGTATAATAGCAGACGTGTTCTCTTTTCGCAGTCACTTTTTCAGACGAGAGCCAGTTGATCGTGATTTTTTCGAGGAAAATTCGCTGCAGAATTTCTATTTTTTTTTTACGATGGTGCTTTTACGGAAAATTGTTCTGTGAAATATTTTTTTCTTTTCAACTTGAGTATATTTTAAGATTTTTTTTATCATCGCAGACAATTCAGTCGACTCATGGATCGGCTAAACAAAAATAAATGATACGTTAGATCGAGATAAGTGGTCAATTAGCTTTGCTAATATGCCAATGTTTATGTGAACAATATTCAGAGTAATAGCTGAGTGTTTAAGTATCAAAATACACTATTGACGATAAAATTTAATAATGAAAAGATTTATTAATTCATAAAACAGTATTCTATTTCTTTTTATCTACATTCTATTTTGAATTTATAAAAATCCGTTTTTTAACATTGCAGATATTATATATTAAACGTATCGAGAAATGGTACAGTTTATATAATAAAGTAATAATTTTTAATTTTTAATTAATTATTATATATATATATATATTTTATATTATTCCACTCATTAGTAAGTGTGGCGTTTTAGTTTGAGGTTATTCTACTTGTCATATAAGATATTGAGTAATAAATATTTTTATGGATGAATTGATCACCGTAAAACGTTCGTTTGTGTATCGTAAATCGTTTAATGTTCCTTCGGCGAACGGATAGACATTATTTAACGTATCTTTCGAAAAAAGAAATCTAGGTCTAAGGTTAATAGACTAATTATTTTATTGAAATAGTGCATTAAACTATTTTTCGATGAAAGTGATGAAAAAGAACATATTTCAAATCAACCAATGTACTTCACAAATATGTGCACACACTTTCATTCGCTTCGAACAATAAATAAAATTTCATATGTTTACCTTCGAATGTAATATGAATGAAATGGCCTCAGCGTTACCACTTATTGCAATTTTTGTATATGCATGAAAGACAGCGCAGTACTAACGTACTGGTAATACGATTTAATTTGGACAAATAGCTCAATTTACATAAATACACCGACGCGAATAACTCACATGCACGAACTCTTGTATTTCTTGCAACCATTTTACTCGAGCGTTTTGAATTTGGAAAAATTAAGACATAATTCGGCGGTACTTTTGAGCCATGAGCCGAATCGACCGAATAGTGCCGCGGTGCAATTAGAACAATTCGAACTATTAAGACCCGTTGATTGTATAATTTGTCCTAAATTGTTATCTAAAATTGAAATTGTCATGAGAAATCTTCGTAGTTCGGAACGTTTGCCATGCAACAAGTGCAAGAAATTCGAGTTTTTCGAGTTTCGGTCTGTGAAAAATACGATAATAAATGTTTTCATAGAATATTTTCAATAATTCAGTTTGAATTTTTTCATTTTGTAAATCGATTTATTAGAGTAAATTCTGTTGAATTTAAAGAAAATCGAGTATATTTTTCATACGAACTATTGATTATTTATTGTGTAATTATTACCTCAGCTGTACTTGATGAAGGCCTATCATTTGAATAACGTGATTTTTTTTACGCATTAAAAAAAAAACGATGAATATAGGTATTTATTTCTAAAAAATTCGTATTTTTGTGAGTAAGTAATTATATTTAATCCAACTACGCATTTTATTGAAAAAAAAAATTCGAAATATATTCAACGAAAATTTTTGATCACTGAATATTGTAAACGCAGCAGAGAGGTATATCATTTAACACTTCGCATATGAAAACTATCGACATGACCAACTTCAATTACATTTGAGTGATTAAAACTATAAGCTATGAATCTTAAGTAGCGAAGTAATTTAACTATCTCGAGCCGTGACGAAACTCTGGTTTCCCTCGGCGCAAGGTCCCGACAGGGATGAAATTTCAAATTGAAATTTATTTACATCCAAGAAGTGCTGAATTAGAATACGTTCAGCGGCCGTTGATTAATTGCAAAAATTAATCCAACTTATCCGATTAAGCGCGTGTCAACTTCCAGATTTTGCCGAAAGCGGATCCGCGATCGTAATGAATGTTTACGGATTTTTTACAAATGTCGATGATGGCACGTTATTAATTGGCCTTTTCTATTTCCAGTTTAGCGATTCGATTAATTAACGTACCGTCTACATTTCGTAAGGGTGTGGGAAAATTTTGATTATCAATTTTATTACAGTGTCACGGTTTCATATAATCATGTTTATGTATTATAATCGATCGATTTTATGAATGAAACGTTCATAATGGAAGGTTATTTTTGTATTTTAATTGATTCTTGAATTTTTTATTTCGAATAAGATTTATTTATAACTTTTGTTTTCATTTAATTATAATGCGATATCGCTTCGTTCAAAATTATGTGATATACGATCGACCTAGAGTGTGCGAATATTTGAAAACGTGTTTCATTGCAAAAAAAAATAGCTTAAACGGCAATTTTAGCATAGGTTTATGCGATGTAGTTGCATTCCTTATATGAAAGTTGAATCGGTCTAAATTAGTTTCAATTGATATTGGTTCTGTGATTTAAAATGTGTAAATGATAACAGAATAATTAAATGAAATATATATTTAAACAAATCGTGATTGTAATTTTATTATAAATAGGTTAAAAATTTTCAATTAAGTAACCACTAAAAAGAAAAAAAATGCTAATAATATTCCGTGAAGTACCATATATAATTATTTTATTACTCAAAAATGATTATTATTCTTGTTCACCGAAACATACAAATTATCTAAGCAATTATCGTGATATCGAACAGCATTTTTATACATGAGTACATAATTCGATAAAGAACCCGACGGTCAATTCGATCAATTCAATCGAGACGATGCGCTCGTAAAGATCATATCAATACTTCTGATCGATTCCCCTCTTAAACACAACGAAACCATTCATCTCCTCGACTAAAACCAATTCGAGAAAACTAAATTTCACATCCGAATATACAAACAAATCCAACTTACGTAAAAAAGAACGCCGCCGCAGTCTCGGCAACAACACATAAAAACTAAAGACACATTCTGCCAACTGGTCAACCAACTATCGATCAACCGCCAACAACCAACAGACACTTCACACTAGCACAATAGAGCCTCCTTTATCACACAACATTTGACAATTCGTCCGATCGTTCCGACAACGTACGTTTCGACTGACGTTCGCCGGCGACTGACACGCGCCGAATTCGCCGGAACGGGTTCTTAGAGAACCGCGTGCTTTGGGCTGTATACGCCGAAAGTCGTATAAGTCCTATTTTACAGTGTTTGAAGGTTTGAGGGGCGCTGGTCACACGTCCATTGTCAAACGAGCGCCGGTCGTCACTGGGTCTGGGCCCAGTTTGCCATGAGGTTTCATTAGTACGCGAATCGTGGCCCTAGTGCGCACTTTGTTGGTTATTTTTTTATATATCAAATATATTTTATTTGTGGTGATTGATAACAATTTTATCGTTATTGCATCTATATGGTACTTAGATAATAAACAGATACTTTACGGACCAATCTTGATATTCACTTGGACCGTTGCCATTTGAAACTAGGTTCGCAATTGGTTAGTATGTAGTTATCGCATTAATGTTGCATATGAAATGCATATGTGATTACTGTTTAATCATTGTCACATTACAATGATGTGTGACATTGTAATCGGAACAATCGATCCGATTATTTAAATTAGATTTTAAGTGGCGCTGATAATATAATAGTTTTATATATTATATATATGTATTATCTAAAAAAAAAATTGTTGAAATTACGGTTTAATATAATAAAATGTTTCGTTTTGTTTGCTAATAATATCAAATTTTATTTTCGATTTTCACGCATAACTTTTTACATATGCTTTATTCAGCTGTATCATCAACATTAATCAATCTGTCGATGTTCTCAATTCACGCTTGAAAAGTTTTAAATATACAAATTCGTTTCATCCGAAAAACAATAAAATCATGAACGTTTGAATATTTTATTGTTATGAAATCATACGTTATATCAAAACAGATTCCACATATGTAAATTCAACGTTTTTTCAACGTGAAAAATCCTTTGTATTTTCGCATTAGAATTCACATTGCATAATAATGTAATGAATATTGATAGTACAACGCTCGACAGAACATTATCTTTTTAACATTTTTTTTTCTTCTCGTACATGAACATTATCACGAAGTACCAAGAGTGTTTCGAAAATATTATTTTTACACAAAATGTACAGGGATACGGAAACTCTCGGACAAGTTAGATACCTTCGGGAGTATACCCATGTTTTCACGAACTAATTTTCTAAGTGTGTTTTTTCATCGAAGTGTATCGATAAATTGAAAAAACAATAACAAGTAACGAAGAACAGAAAGATTTTTTTTTGAAAATATATATTTGAAACCATTTCATTTAAAGAAAAATCTAAATTGTCTTAATTCTTGGAGTTTTTTTAAAAATATTCGCAATAAACGAATATTCATATTACATTGCACAATTTATAACTCATATAGTGAAAAAAAAAACATGAAGTTTTCACATCATTATGAATAGATACGAAAATAAACTTGAAATATATCCAAAATGTATTTCATGCATTACAAACACCTGAAAACATTTCCGAATAATGTACAGAGAAGAAAAAAAGTACTGGCACAGCAGTTAATTAGTCGCTCGACTTTGGCGAGTCGCCTGACCGAAAAATCAACACTCCGCCAGAATATTAAATAGCCGAAACATTTATTTTATTCCACAATTTCCCCCTTTTCCCCAGCCTCTTTCATTGATTTTATCCTACAAATTATATGGTTGCTTCGGGATTAATCGGTCGGGAAAAGTTCTGAGGATTGGGAAAGCGCGGCTACAATTAAACGAAGTTTCTTCGCCTCGAATTCTTATCTTTCTAGTAAGCTCACACAAAGACCTTTTTTGGAAATTTAGACGACTGTAACAGGTGTAGGATCGACCGATTGCCGACTCGTCCAATTAAGGCGCCTTTGTGCCCTTTGAAGACGCATGTTCGGAAAAGGGCCTCGGAAAAACTTCTGCTTTCCGATCGGAAACCGCTCGAATGTATGTGCGAGGAGTATAGATATGAAACTCGCAATTTGACATTTGAAAAATATTAATGTTGCATAAAAGTTGAATTCGTTCCGTTTATTAATGAACAAGTTTGAAACGTTGAGTTCCAATTTTGAATAAGATTCTATTTTCATTTAGACTAATTCAGAAGAGAATTCTATTTGAATCATTAGAAATATATAATGAATTTTCAATGAACAAATTGTGAATTGTGGATCGATTTGCCTTCACATTTGAGGTATGCGAATATAGAGAATCGGTTGCTGGTGATTTGTCATTTGTCGAGGCTGCCACTTTCGAGTCACGTCCGGTTCCTTTACGCTTTTGCTCTTTTTTCGGCCTCTTTTCATGTCCGACGAAGAAGCGTATTACTATTACGGTAGTTCGTGTCTTTTGTGGTTCCAACTACAATTTGGTGTATTAACGCGTGTATTGGTCTATCTGTAACTGCTGGTAATTGGTGGCTTTCACCCTGACCCAACAATGGAGAAGTTAATTCGTTAAAGCCGAAATATTGATCAGATTGCTCAATTTATATCATTAATATAATTTAGAAAAATTGATGTGTGGGATAAAAATTGGGTAAATTATAAGAAAATTTTTACTTATAGCTGGAGGGAATCGCAGAAGTTGGAGATTCCGGGAGAGAAAAATTAAACGGAACTTTTACGTGGGTAAATTACGAAAATTTTCGCCGAAACTTGGGAATGATCTTTTCTTACGCGTCGGCATCGTGAAACGTTTTGGAAATTCACATGGCGAGTATAAAAGTTGTCAATTTAAGATAAGAATTTCAAAATAGCTATCGGATTTTTAATCTTTGTGACTAAAAATAGATAGAATCAGATATTGATGTCAATTCAGAAACATTTCGAATATTCAGCATTATCTTTTTTATCGAAGTATACGAGCACGTTTCAAGTCAAATACTATTATTTCAGATTCAGCCAATTCCTTTGTCACAAATAACATATATTCTTGCGCGTATTCTGGTAAATGCAAACAAAAGTTTTGAACTTTAGTTTATAGAAGACAAAAAAGTTCAAACTTAAAAACCTAGATAAAGAAAATCTCTACAAAGAAGATTATTGAAGAAAAAAGTACATGTTTTATATTAATGTAAAATTATATAATAAAACACATAATTTATATTCGTTGAAAGCAAAGTGAAATCTATTTAAGGTATAAAATTACTTTGAAACACACTTCACTTCCAGTAGGCTGTTAGAAATATTGCATAGTTGAAAATCTTCGATACCTGTATGATTCATATCAAATTTCAAACTATAAAAAAATTCATTTGAATCAATTAGCCATAGATGTCTGTATTCGTTCAGAATGATTGAAATTCAAAGTCAAACCGTTTTCTGAGTACTTATTATCACGAACATGAAAAAAGTCTTGCGTAAAAAGAATACTATGATTATTAATTTTAAAAGTATTGAAAAACAATATTAATTGTACCTAATACAATATCATTAACAAAAACATATATTTTTTAACAATTTTAAAATTCTCTAATACATTTTTTCGATTTAGTTCTATCAATTTAATAGACTTAACTCATTTTCACACTGATGGTATCGTATACAGGTATAGTTCTAGAAAAACACAACGCATCAAATTACTAAGACACGTTTCCATAAAAGGTTGGACATAGCACACCGAAACGATACATTATTAACGACACGAAGTCAAGGTGAAACGGTGACGTTTTAAATACTTGTGTTTTCACGCATAAATAATCGACCTCAAAGGAAAAACGATCGTGGACCGTTCTCCGTGCTGAAAAGTGTCTATTTTGGGATATTTATTTGCAGAATTTCGTCGAGGAGTTTTGTAGCGTGAAGAACTTTCCACTCGGTGTTTTTTTTTGTGGTCAAAGTGTCAATCGACGAACGACATCGGAGTTGACATATGAAAGTAATGTCTGACAGGTTAATTGAAGTAGAAATTATAGTTCATACCTTTTAAAGGAATGAAATGTTGTTCTGTTATACATATTATGAATTTTAATAACCGATTTATTATTTACGACCACGTATCGATGTAACTAAATAAGAGTTTTTATCGGATGTTGTTTTAAATAAAAATTTAATTTTCAATTAAAATAGATAACGTTTATTGAGCTTGATGATTTTGCTTCAGTTTAAATAATAGTTTGTATTATCTCAGCAACTTTGTTGTTGTTAAAATGCTTTTTAATAACATGTCTTAATTAACGTTTAAACTCCTCAGAAATGAGTCTCATTATATTCAAATTTTATTCGATTTCTATACTATGTCCCTATATGTTCATATAGTGGTTTTATGACAGTTATATTCAAAATATAACTATTATATAATAGTATATGGTGTAGATGATTTTATATATTAGATTTGAGGTAAAAGTTTTTAATACCAGTATAAGAATAATGAAAACGATGACATACGGGATAGCAAATAAGCAAATCTTATTTTCGGAAACCGTTATAACAAGATCAAAAAAGTCGGGAAAAAGGATCAACATTTTAGATGATGCCCACTTTTTTCGTCCCTAAGCCGAAAATTGCATTTTGTTACCATGGAAATGTTCGAAAATCGTATTTTTTTGCGAAAAATAAAAAAAAAATCAGCAAAGCACCACCTTTCCGATTACATCTAACAAAAGGCCACCTGTCTTTATCCCTTACGCTCTGATAGGCAAAATTACCAATGCTAATTTTCATTATCAGATTTATTCGAAGTTTCCTCACAAAAATACATTGAAGATAAAGACCTTTTTTCATAGCGTACAAAATATTATATTATATTATCGAACTCTTTGACACAAAAAGGTTAGCCTGTAAAATATATAAAAAGACGCGTAATCTTTTTGATCTATTTTGATTAGCGGGTTTTTGCAAATTTCACCGTACATTGTTTACGGTTCCGTTCGAAAATTATCATTTAGAATGTCGGCTTTGAAATTATTCTAGAACGCGGCCGGGGGCGGTTTTTTCGCATTTCCTCCCTTTGGACCTTCGGTGGGTTTTCGTGTAATCTTCATAATGCAAGGAAAACGAGGCACCCAACGTAATGGCGGGAAAATTGTCGTCGCCATTTTTCAGGTTTCAATTTAAAATGTAAATTAAAACGCGAAAATGAGGCGAAGCATCGCCGCTCGACTTGTTGCTTACCTGCAATCTACTGAAGTATTACTTCCAGGCATAAATGAAAATACAAAATGTCCCTTTTTCTTAATAAATTTTTATGAGTGTCGTTCGTAATTAAAATACTTTCATGTCGCAATCATAATAACCAACACGGTATTTATTTCTTCTTTAATTACTAAATAGTATTGAAACATGTAATGTCTATCATTTAATATTAGGAAATATTTTATGCATGTATTCTATGAAAAAAACTCATATTCAGTTGGATGATATTATTTTTTTGTTCAAATATAAATTAGAGAGGTTATTTCGAACGTTCTTCGTTAAAAAGCATGAGAGGATAAGACGAACTATTTCACGAGACGACGATGAATACGTTTAGAAAGCCAAGCACATTTTTTTCAATCTAGAGAAAGTCAAAACGGAAAATCGATGTGTTTTCCGAGTAGGCTTTCTTGTTTTCGCCACCAAGCCCGGATAATGTGTCTCCTGACAAAGAAACATGTAAATTCAGTGGTACTCAACGAGTTTTACAAAAATAAAACAATTTTAATTTAATAATTCTTAAATAAAAACCTTATATGCGCACGTTATACGAGTATATAACAACATCAACTACTATTCAAGATTTCTAATTTCAACAAAAGTGTCAAAATTTTTGTGATTTCATCAACTCTCAAAGAAAATCATACTCAAATCATATACATATTATCAATATAGTTTGAGTATACGCATAATTATATTATATTCATATTCCAATTGCAAAAAATATCACTTAACTTCGATTATTATTAATAATACAAGATTAAGCAAGCCATTAACGTTGTTAAACCAATACATCTTTTTATCTCCAAAATCAATCTTTATTATCGAAACTAATATGATGCTATTTATATTACATGCTCATAGACCCAAAGTTAAGCAAAATTATGTAACATATAGTTCGATTTATGATATCCAGAGTTTCTTGGGGGGTCCTGATGGTAGGGGAAGGTTCGCCTGAATGGCGACACGTCGTCGCCATCGACCAAAACATGCTGGTACCCACGTGAAATCAAGTTCTGATTACTCTCTAGTGTGCTGAGGTTAATAAATGTGGCATAAACTTAGAAATCGATCGGATTTCAAATGTAAGCTAATGTGTTTGGTTAAATGTCTCACCTCCGTGAGTGCTCCTGTAGGAAGGCTTCCGAAAGCAAAGTTGATGGATTAACAATTTGGAGTTTCAAAATTAAGTTTTATTAATAATATCGTTGGGTTTATCGTAAGTTAAGGCTTAAGGATATTTAAAAAATAAAATTGTTTCTATGAAAAATATAAAATTCGTGAGAATATGAAATTTTTTTTTGTTTTGTTTTATACAATTTACGAACTTTTTGTATTATATGAATTTATATGGTGAGAAGTAATTGGATCATAGCTGTATTGAGAAAGTAATAAATTCGCCTTCTCTTAATGTATACTGAATGGGAATGACATCCGAAACATTTCACATTCAAGTTTTACTGCATTGCTTTCAATTCGCATTGCTTCCAGGTCGGAAATCATAAAATATATTGTATTAGCTTTAAATTACATTTCATATGAGAGTTGACAGCTGACTTGCTAATAATGCACAAAGTTGTTTTGAAAAACGTCTCAAAATGACACAAAAAAAATTTCATAATTTTTCAAGAGAAATGAGTCAAATTTATTTTTTTATTTTTTGTATATTATAAATTGAAAATTTGAATTCGAACGCACCAAATTTAAGCTAACGAAATGTAGCAAGGCTAATAAATACATGATTGCCCACTTTGATTTTTGAATAATTGAAAATTATAAAAAAATCAGAAATTGTTATTTTTTATACTATAAAAAAATCTAGCGGATATTTTAGAGCGAAACTTTATGTTTATACTGACTATGGAGATTCACTCTAAAAACCCACGTGACAAGACACAGTGAAATTCAATTAATTAATTAAAAAAAAGAAAATGTAGAGAACGGATATATATTTACAGATTTCCCATTGTGAAAACTTCGTGTAAACATCCGACGAACGATTCAAAACGGCACTGAGGCTGTGTAAGTGCGCGGCCAAAAATCGCACATCAACGGCCATAACGGTTTGTTATACGCAACTTTCGACCTTCAAAATGGTTGTAATTTATCGTTCGTCGCATCGCAGTGTTGCCAGCAATAAATCGAGCCTTCCCACTCCGCCATAGTTTTCGGCCACAACAACGGGAATGATGTCCTTGTGCGGGCACGCAAATAAAATTACATTACACCGATTTTATTCATATATTGCGTAAGGTCGTATTGTAAAAAAATGGTAAATATTGATTATTGTATTTGTCGGGATTATCATGAAATACATGATTTTCATTTATATAATATTACTAGTATATAGGCCCGATGTTAATAACATCGGGTATGGTTTTGTTAAGAAACGGAAAACGATAAAATATGAAAACCCGATTTGAATATTTAATATTTAATTAATAAAATCAAAATA
>JAOXNN020000086.1:824894-856665 GCA_028571205.2 Hydropsyche betteni
TTTTAATTGAGTATTAACAATAATGAAAAAGTGTATAATTAAAGCAACTATTTATTAGCAGTTTTTGGGTTCTTCTCTTGCTTTTAGGCATTTTTCGTCGGCCTTGGTTAATTAATGAAGTTTTTTTTTTGGTTGTTTTTTAATCTGAAAAGTCATGAAGATAGATAAATGTAAACTGAAAAAGCAAAACCAATTGATAATTTTATGAAGAAAATAAAACTCATGTATATGTATTATCACAAAATAATAATTAGTCTATACTAATTGATGAAATGATTATATCGTTATTCAGAATCATCTTTAAATATTTTATAAATAGGAAATTACGCAATAGCGTAAACAACAGAATGATATAATATCATAATAAACAATTTAAAACGATTTATAATCGCGTAATACAGTCCCGTACTTTTTCAAACACAATATTTACCACTCTGTCTGTGAAAATGTTTACGCACTCTGATTACATTACCCGGTAGAATAATAATTGCTTTATTAGTCTGTTTTTATCAATAGCGGCACTTCAAAGAATATAAAACGTTGGGGTAGGAGAAAAGTGGGTTAGGGGGTCCGTCGATAATTGATTTACTCACAACGGGTTATTTTGCTCAGAAACGTTCTCGGCATGTTTCGTTTTTACCTTCACCGACGATAGTACGTGCGTTGAATACGTAAACGGTGATATTCCATCGACGGCGATGAAAAAGCAAGCAATAATTTAGAAACGTATTTGAAGACCAATTTGTGCTGCTAACGACTCGAGTGATCAGCAATGAGCCCCATCCCTCTTGCAAGTTTGCACAATTCGCGAAATACATTGTTTATATACTGAAGCTTTTATGTATTGTTCACTTGGATAGTATAATATTATATATATCTTGAGGTATTGTAGAAATCGATTGATAACATATTTTACATTAATTCTAGACCTGAATGGATCTTTCTAGAACTGATTGTTAAAAAATATAATGGTATCGTATAAATTTTATGCTTTCAAAGTTATTGTACTTTTTGCGATTCTATCTCAATTTTTTGAAATATAACATTATATTTTAGCTAAAAAATCAAATGAAAATTCATTCTGATTAAATCAATTTTTACTTAAACCAATTTGTGAAACTTTTAAATTCCATTACTACACATAAAGTATCTAGAACTACAGTTTTTAAACTTCAAATTCAGCTATGGGAAAGTTTATTTCGGCCAGTGATCAATGAAATTCTTATAAGAATATAAATTTTTGTTAATTTCATTGGTTAGTGATTAATGAAAACAGCAAGAATTTGTAATAAGTATTTAATTGATTGCGTCAGTTTTAATAAACTTTTCTATAGTTGAAATCGATACACAAAACTTTAAATTTGAAGTAAAAAAACTGTATTTTTATGAAAAATCATATGAATCAAACAATAGAACAATTTTTTTAGGATTTATAAGAGTAAAATTTTTCTATACAAAATACAAAATTATCTTTAAAAAATTACTATTAACAAATGTTTTAATATAATGCTGCCGAAATAAAATTTTTATTCATTCGCTAAATTTAAGTAAAGCGTTGAGAAAAAGTAAAATAACTACAGAACGAGTATTTTTTGAGTTCTATAAATTTAAAAAATATGAACACCTAATATAATACATATTTTAAATACCTATTTATGTAAAATTCAGAAATACTATCGGAAGCAATAAAAAAAAAAAAACAAATATACTAACAAAATATTCACCTGACACCGAAATAGCATTTAATACAGTCAAACATTCACTGACAATTAAATCCGAACGGAACTTCCACCCGAATAACCACCAAGAGAAAAACCGAGAAATATCCCGAAATAAACACGTACGAAATCTTCACACATCAATTGATTCTTGACGGCCATTATATTCGAATTATGTGGCGGGTTTGCGTGCGTGAAACTATGGCGTGCGCAAACAACCCTGGGTTATGAGTCTTATGAGCGTTTCGCAAACATGGGTGTGCCGAAATGGGAAAACTCGGCGTGTCGCAGACGGGTCATTATTTGCCAGGACGAAAGTATAAATATTTGGCTCCTCCTGACGTTGACTTTGGTGCTACGATGTGGTCGATTCTCAGAATTGATTGTGTGAAAAATTAAGTTGTGGTGTTGGGTTCGGTCGAGCTGCGGGTCGGTTGGGAAGGGGTCGTGCTTTTTGATGGATTTTTATGAATTTTATCAGATTAAGTATAAAATCGGATGCAAAAATCTTTATTTTAGATGAATATACATTTATATGATGGTATTTTCATAATAATCATCTACAGTTTATATAATATCTATTTATATATTATATAATACATAAAAATGGATGTTTGTATATATGACGTCGTTTCATCACAACACCGTTCGACCGATCACTATGAAAATTGGCACGTATTTATATTTTTTTGATGAGAAGGTTTTTGTATCACTAAAACGAAAAAAAATCTGAAAAAATTCAGTACGAAGAATCGAAGATCTGTCGATTATTGAATTTAGTTGCCTTGGCTGCGCAATTCATAGAATCATATCAAGCTGTTAAAATATAGACTGGCAGGACAACGTTTGCCAGGTTCAGCTATTATTATATAATAATATAATATCATCTTGTTAAAATTGATAAATATTTATGCATTTAAATTATTATAAAAAATTTGATATGAGTTACCAGAAACTATATTTATATATAGACTTCGGTGAAAAATATTTTGATATAAGATAAAAAACGTATTATGTAATATAATATAATACTTACAATATAAATAGATTAAATTTAACTATGAAAATCTTCTGATATTACAATTTTTGTATTATGCATAAAGCCTGGCGTATTTTATTATTAGAAAATATATACGTGAGGAAGATGAAAAAATCTAGGTGCACACATCAATGGCGAAAAGCTCCGAGCGGGAGACAAAAGTCTCCCCTTTTGTCTATGAGCCAAAAAGGAAAAAGCTCTATGCGAACACTGAAGACTTATTACGTCGTGCTAGTGCATATTTACGTAGTAGCTAAGATGTGTGTCGCAATAATACAACGCCGAAAAGGTTTTTATTATAGCCGTAAATATTTTCACGTCATTTTTTTTTTCTTACCATAAGCAAAAAAAAAAGTATAAATGGTTTTGCGGATGTTCGCTATGTTTTGTGCGGTGCGCGTTTCGCGGTGTCCTTGTCCGATCTGTGAAATATGAAATTGCCGAGATTTTTTCATGAAATGCGAGATTCTTATTTAGAATTTATATTGTCGACTGCTTGAAAAATTTTTTTTCGGTGCGTCTGACAAGAATAGTATTTTGGCCAGATTATTTTTTCAGCTATCTTCTCTTTTCAAAGATCTCAATATGAAAAAAATATCGGTGGGCGAACATTAATCAAACTATTATATATATTAATAATTAATTATTGTGTATACAAAATCTTCAATATGATACTCACATTTTATGGAAGTTATAATAAATATTATATTCGTATTGTTCGTGCGAAATCATCGCTTCACAACTAAGGGATGATGGGGGGAGGAAGATTCCTGTAATTAGTCGTCCCGGTGACGTAGTCATAATCAATCACCTAAGCCTGTCGCTTTTAATATTTAAATTATAACAAATTATGTGCCGGAAAGTTTGCGCCGTTACAAATCGAAATTTCGTCGTTACGGTTTTGATTAAATGAAAACGATTCAGCCCGGTTCCGTTGATCGAATAATAAAACATTGATGAAAACTCATCTCACCACTTTTGCACAGATGCAGATTGAAAATGAAAAACAGGATGAGTTCACAACGAATTGGACAAATCGAAAACCGGCCCGTTTTTCAAATGAACTATCGAAGTGTACTAAAATGGTTTTCATTTAATTTACTGTTGAAGTTATTTTCTATTCATAAACTGAAATATTCTCTGATTATTTGTTCGGAGGATATTTCGAATGTTTTGTAAAACAACATAAGTAACATTTACCAAGGAATATGTTATATATAATACAATATTATGTGTTTGATGTTTGTCTTTTATATAATAAATATAATTATTTGTATGGCAAAGAGAAGTGCGCATTATATTATATTATAAATATATAATATTTGTCTTCGAAAAATATATCGTTTTATTTGAACTCAACATCAAAAGGGACTAATGTATTATATGTAAAAAAGCATCAACGAAAAATATTAAAACGACATGTTATTCAAACATTACGAGCATTCTGTGACTCTTCCATTTTTCGATAAGTCAAAACTTGCTTTGTGAAAAAACTCAAATTTTTAATAAATTTCATAAAAGTATGATGAAAATATGTATTTTATATAAATTTTTTTAGATATATTTAACGTAAAAAAATTTAAACGAATATTATTTACACATACGATATATTTTTATATAAAAATCAAATACGATTTTCATATAGCTTTGAGTGTTCAATCGATTTGATACATATATGTAATATAATACGAATCTTTTGCATTGTACTTCTGTTTCACTCGCAGCGGATCGAATCGATTTGACGGATTATGTTCTCTATTTCCCCATTGTGTCCAAATTCGCTCGATCTTGCAAACCTAATCGTTGAAATTGTCCCAGCTGATCAATCAGAACTGAATAAAGCCGTTAATATTGAGCTATGCCGGTTACTGTAACCATTGTTTGTCCGTCAGATTAGTCGACATCATGCCAATTTCAATAATTCCTGAGCTTTGTATGATGTTTTGTTCACGGTTTTTCATATTGATAATTTATTTGTAAAATTTGTAATCTATTTTGTCAATTACTATGAAATGATTGTCAATAATGAAGGAAAAATGGGCGTTTGTCTCATGAAGAATTTTCATGGAGAATATGGAATCGAAACTCATAAGATAAATAATTCAATTTATAAAAAAAAACTTATTTAAAAATACAATAAATTATGAAAATATATCTGTATCTACAAATAAAATTTAATTAAAATATATTTACATCGATGTGAAAGTAGTATAAGTTCAGGTACATTCAAATGAAAACTTAAAAGCTATATTGAAGTGTTTTTTCAAATGTTTCAGTCGCTCACATTTTTAGTTTCAATGGGCACAAAGCCCTGCGTTTGGTTTACGATGAAGCAATAGAAATACTATCTATTTCTATTATATGTCTATGTTTAGTTGGTGGGTTGCTACCATTAAGCTCTTTATGTATTTGTTCTATACTTTTGTCTTTAGTTTCAGGTACACAAAAATAAACAAATAGAACACCTATTGCACAGACTGTTCCGAAATTCCATAGTACCCATCCAATACCTACAGAATTTGCCATATTTTGATAATATTTGGTGACTCCGAAAGCCATAAACCAACAAAGACCTGCAGAAATTGCTGTGGCTCGTCTTCTTATGTTTGAAGGAAATATTTCCCTGAGCATCTGCCAAGGGATTGGTCCTACGCCCATAGAATAGAAGCTGACATATGTAGAAATACATAGTATTGGAATCCAATTATAAAATTCTTCATCGTTCATTATACGTAAGTGGAAATAAATTCCTAAGCCTGCTACACTTATTGCCATTATCATATTGGACAGCATTAACATAGGCCTTCTTCCTATCCTTGAAAGAAAAGCTGCAGACGCGTACGTCGATCCGACTTGAATGATTCCAACTATTATTGTGGAAGCAACTGGTGAAAAACTAGAATTTGTGCTTGCAAATATTTTTCCCATATAAAATATGATAGCAGATATTCCAGTCAATTGTTGGAATATCATCAAAGTCAAAGCAACAATCATGGCTTTGAGATTCGACCGAGTTGAAATCAGATCTTTAAAATTCCCTTCTTTGGCAATACATTCCCGTATATAGTTTTGTATCCTGATTAATTCTTGATCGATATCGCATCCAATACCTCTAATGTATAAAAGTGAATTTCTAGCTTCGACAGTTTTCCCTTGGGTCATCAGATAAACGGGAGACTCGGGCATAAAGAGAAAAGCCAAGAAATACACCGCAGGTACGATCGTACATATGAGTGAGAGAATAGTAACATTGGCCGCCAAACCTGGAAAAAAAACGGTTTGAATTTAATTTGACATGTCCTTATTGTATTATTCTTTTCATGAAGCATTATTTACACACATTGTGTATGTGCACTTGTACGGTAATGGAAAATACATATGCAAATTATATAGCGTCGCGATCGGTGAGACGTGCACGTCGCACGGGCGTTTCTTGAATTTGAATATTTAAATGGGTCTGAGGATTTTTGTAGTCGTTTTTGGTTTTGAGTTTTACATATGTCACTGTAAAAGTTTAGAATTCTTCGAGCGATGAGAGATTGTTGAATGAATCTGAATTCATGTGTTAAAATCGTAAGAAGATAACATTACAGCTTCAATCGATTGCAACAAATGTTTAAGAATTTAAATTCAATTCAATTCATGCTATCGTGAAATTTTCATTTATTTGTTTTTTTATAATACATAGATATTTAAAATTTTGAGCATATGATAACGTATGAATAAATCAAAAATAATAAAAAAAAACTTAATTTTAATATTAAAGATAAATTTTCTTTTTCAATAATGAGATTTCAACATTATTTTAAACAAATTTAATCAATTTTTTGATATGTGAATAATTTTGAACCGTCACAATTGTAATATATTATAATATTATATATTCGACAAAGTAACGTTTGAACATAATGACGTGAAAACTACTGCACTATTTTTAGTCTTTTGAATTCACGATAATTTAGCAATTTAGAATTACAGTTATAAAAAATTCCTCTTGTTAATCGATCATTGTTATTTACCGAAGAATTTTCCAATAAATTATCGAACTACAAAATTGCACTAACAAAACTTCCATATCGAAAACGACAGGAATTCTACGAAATTTCCAAGTGAAATATGGAAAAATACAACATCGATACATTTGCATGAGATGCAAACGTGCACGTGCGCTCACAGTTCAAAATTATCAAAGTTTCCTCACGTCGAGAAAGTGAGAAAAATTTTCCGAAAAGTTCTCAGAACCGACGTCGAAACGAACGCGACAACTCTAATACTTCTTTTCGTTCCGAACACGAGTTAACGCATCTGTAAATTTATTTAACTATTATATCCATGAAACGATTGCTTTTGGCGACTTATAACTCGGTAAAAGCACTCAAAAATATTCGATGACTATTTTTAAATTGTATTACACGTTTTGCATTATTGATTGTTTTTGCTTCGGACCACCGCACGACTTTGCCGGAATCAAGCGATATGTTCGAACTTTTGCATAACACACATATCGTATTACCTGCCACGAAGCCAAACAGTATTCCAGACGTCAGCTGTATTTGATAAAAGTTTCCTAAAGCTTCTCTGGCAGCTGGGTGAGCCATTTCAGCAACGTATGGTGGTACTGCAACGCTGATGGCTCCCACGGCCATCCCGCCCACGAATCTGCCCACGTAAAAGCAGTACACGGACGTGCTGAAATTCAACAAAATTTACGATCAATAATCGATCAGAAGCATCTAGTTACGGTTTGCGAAGTTCTAAAGGTGTGCGGGGTTCGCGGAATCCGTAAAAGGAAAATTTTGCGAGGCTAACATCTGCGAGCGTTTCCTCGGCGTATATTTGCATTTTGTGTTACGTCGGGGGTGTATTCAAATTTTGATTTTATTACATGAAGTTTATAATATGTGCTTTGTACTTGAGTGTTGTGAGATACGTTTGAAGATAACAATTTGATGTTGAACATATATTAATAATTCTTAGTTTTTATTTGCGTATAGAATGTTACAAATTATTTGAATTAATTATTATTTCTATTAACAATTTCAATATGAATTAAAATAAGATAGTGATTTTATATTGATATTTTCATATTGTAAAGCATTAATTAATTTTGCTTACAAAAAATTTATCAAAGAATTTTCTTTCATTTACTATGTAATTCGCAGATAATTAAATTAGCACAATACAACAAGATTGTGTGCAAAATTGAATCGTAGGTGCACATAACAATTCGGTCCATGATAACTAAGCCATTCTATGGAGCACTATGCTAAACCAACTACGGGACATAAAATAATACACGTCGTAATGTATTCAAAGTGATGCACATATTCGCAGGATGCATCTGATGTGACTACGTTCCTGGGTTCATTTCGAATTCAAACATGATTTATGAACAAATTTCATATTTCAGTGCGAATCTGTGATAAAAAACGAGATTCCATTGGCAATCGATGGACATTCTTATTTCAAAAAAAAGATGGGACTATCCTCATCATAATCCTATAGGAATTATATATGTATTATTATTTCAAATGCAGGATGTGACCACTTCAATATCATTAAAAATTTATATAATTTTTTTTATAGATTCTCCGAATTTTTTACAAAAACACTTTTTGTGAACACATTCAACTATTAGATGTATCAAAAACGTAAAAAAAAATCAAATTAATTCAAAATGAACTAACACGAATTTAATGTATAATTTGCAAAACAAACAACGACTTGTTGAGAAATCAAAACACCCCATCAAGCAACATAACACGATTCGAAACGTTCACCCCTTCGACCGGATCTCGAGTCGAGAGCTAAAGTTTACGATTATTAATTGGCACATTCAAAAGGGTTCATTTAACGGTCAGACGCCCGATCGCCTCGCGGGCCCGCCCTGTTCCGGCCCAGTTCCGGCCCAGTCTCGGGCAAGGAAATGAAATTCATACGGGACACTGAACTACCCTGTGGCGTCGAATCGTCGACTTTGTCATGGCGTTTTAAAAGTCGTCACATTCGTCGCCCGAGGAGGTTCTGCCTGCGAAGGCTCTTATTGCCGCAATTTTAATTTTAGTATTATTATTATATTGTCTGTAGGAGGAAATCAGGTTGTGAAATTGGGCGGTGAATGAGGATGGAATTAAAATTTTTATTATTTGTGGGTTATATATAACAGGGTTGGGCAATTGTTTCAGATGGCGGGTCGGATTGAAATTTTTTTTGTGTCGTCACGGGCCAAAGACATAGTATGAAAAAATAACTAAGCATTTTAAATTTCTTTGAAATCTGCTTATAGTTAACTATAATTTTGGAAATCTGTTATACTGAAGTATTTGCAAAATTTTGTAAAGTGGGAAATCGAATGGCCTTTTTTTTCAATAAAGTTTTTTAAAAAAAGGAATAATTTGGCCATAAATGTTCTAATAAAATAAAATACTTCAGATACCATTATTTCTTTTACTTTGAAAAATAAAATTTAGTCCATTCAAATAATTCAGAATAATGATCGTAAAATAAAAATGGTTTTGCCAAGAAATTTGTTTCAGTTCAGGAAAATCATTTATTTTTTTATTCATTTTCAAAAATATTGATATGATCTTTTAATCCTCTTACTCCAGGTTTTTTTTGTTAAGATTATTTATTTACTTTTTTATTTGACTTCGTATGATTTTAAATTTTTACTTTGATTAAATATTATTTTTATTATTACGTAAATATCGCTGCGGGCTGGATAAAATTAACTTGCCAGCCGGATTTGGCCCGTGGGCCGCTTTTTGCCCATGTTTGATATATAAATTTAATATATCGTGATTTTTTATTTAAATAATTATCTTAAGTTTATGTTTAATTAGATCGTAATGTAATTTAATTCAAATCAATAAATAAAGCTCAAAACGTTAACGGTTTATCGCATCCGTTAGCACAGACAGACGAACAAAAATCGACTATATTATATAGGAATACATGGATATGGATGTTTCTAATGAAAATTGATATTGATTGAATAATCGGATTCGATTGTTAAATGCATTGGTTTTTATCGATCGTTGAAATTGAGTGACATAATCAATTGATTGGTATAATTACCACTATTTTTTTGTAGACCATTTGATGAAAAATATTTAAGAATTCGACAAATTTATCTGTATTTTAGTCGATACATAAAAAAGTAGAAACTTTCATTGATACAATATTGATGATAGACCAATAGGGAAAACCCAAAAAAAAAAATCAAATAAAACACGCAAACAACAATCAAACACTGACAACCGAACATAAAACTGAACTTAACTTACACAACTTAAGACGAAATTTTTGCCTAACGTCCTGAACGGGAGACAGAGGAGCTGTCAAAACTGAAACGCCAAACGTACAAAAGTGGCAAACGGGCGTCTTTTATCTCCCGAAGGAGCGCTGCGGGCGTCGCTTTATTAAACCTTCGCCGGGGAAGGGGTTAATAACTTACTGCTTCGCATTTATTTTCATTTGAACGACCCCCCCCCCTCTCTGCTTCTCCTCGTCCTGCTGTTTTTTGGGTGAACAACAGTTGCGAAACTCAAATTAACACCATCGCACGCCGGAGAACACTCGACAAAGTCAAATGTTTGCCTTTCTTTCGTCTCGCGAACGCACAAAACTTTAGCGATATGTTCGCAGTCGGTGTGGGATGTGTCAGAAATTTTATGTTTTATTTTTGTTTGCTTATTCATGGTATTATAGAGTATTTGCTATGTAAAAAAATAATGAACAACTAGTTTATGGAAGGTAATTGATTAATAATGATTTTCATATAATATTTCATTAAAAAAATTCAACTTTAACGTTTTTAGTATAAGTCAGTGGTCAATTATCGATTATATAAATTATCCTTATCCCTTAGTTCATAGGTTTATCATAGACCTTATCAAATCAATAATTTTTCACGTATTGACTTGAAATTACTTTACAAGTTATAATTTTATTCTTTAAATCAGGTATTGGAAAACTCCGGCCCGCGGGTTCATATTATTTAGAAATTTAAATTTTTATATTGTAAAAAAATTTAGAAATTCTCATCCTAAAAAAAAATCTAAAACTAGCACTTGAATATTCAAATAATTATTGACAAATCGATTACTTGTACAGTATCGAGTTTGCTATCCGGTCCGTCAAATCTCAAATTTTTACAATCTGACCCTTTTCGAAAAATATTATATTTGCCGACCGTTGATTTAAATCTCTATAAAAATGCTTGTCAACAAAAAATATTATATCGCATTATTTAAGTTATGTGAGAAAATTAAATAAACAAACAACATTTAATATTGTGAAATGAAATTAAAATATACTTGCAATATTAATCCTTAGTTTTTAGCAATATAAAATGGTTACATATCGTTGATTCATTCGGTACAAATATATACGTTTACGAATGTACGTTGAAGAGCCAGTTCGCAAAAATATATTTTCCTTTCAATGGTTTTCAGCAGATATACGTATGAAAGAAAAAAAAAACACAGTGAAAAGGCTTTGTGGCGCGAATCTCGCTGACATGGTGAAATATATACGCGCGCTGGATCCAATTCGAATTTGATAGAATCATATTTATTTATGGTGCGGCGTGTGAAATTGTCTATATGGTGATTCTCATGAGCTTCAAAATCGGAAATCGAAAACGAAAAAAATGAAAAATCCACATAAAAAGGTAATCGCGATCGAAAACGTGTAATCTTTAATGAATGTGTCGGAGCACTTGAGAGCGGCGCGAGAATTTCAGATGAAAAATTCGGCACTAACCTTTCCGATCTTTTTAATATTTCAACGCTATAAATGGCGGCCATTAAGCGGGCAAGGGTTGATTTCCGAATATCGTTTATTTAAAGCTTACGTATGAAATATGCTTAATGTATCCTGCGTGAAATATGACAGAAATTCTCACGCTCGAATTATATCGGATCGAATTTAATATTTGAATCACCTCAATGAAATCAACAGCCAGGCGACTGTCATCGGTATTGCCAAACTCAACAGCGTCTTCTTTCGTCCGAATCGTTCTGCAATTAATCCCGTCGGAATGGCGCCGAAAAATGCGCCGAAATTTAACAACGAAGCAATCCATGACCCCTGATCTGCGTCAATCTGAACAATAACATAAATAAATTTTATCATATTGATCTAAATTATAATATGAATGTTTTATATTATAACAAGAAAAACCTTTATGTACGAATCGTCTTCATATAATAGGGGTAAAGCCGTTGAAGTCCATGCTAAGAAGGTGCCCGATGAAAATGCTCCTATCGTCACTGAAAATAGTTTCAAAGGATTCACGCTCCATTGGTAATCACAAACATAGCTGTTTTATACCATAAATTTAAAACGGTTAACTTTCAAATACCTATTATAGCTGCTATATATTGTGTCGTCCAATCTAAGTAGTTTTTATCTATTGGAACACCTACAGGTTTTTTTTCTGATATGCTTTCGTTGTTTGAAGATACGATATTCACATCGATAATCTTATCAAAAAATAGACTCATTTTTCGAGTTGTTTTATTTTGTCAAAGCACAATCTAAATTTGAATTTGATTCATTTGCATAATATAAAATCAAATATTAATATATCTGAAATAAATTTAAAAAAAATTTTAACAGTGCATCGAAATCAAGAAAATATTATAATTTCAATTTAAAAATAATCAGAAAAATGATTTTAGTATAATACAATAATTAATCACGAATGAATTAAGAAAATGCTTCATTATACTAAAATTAATCTCTTGTTCTAACCAAGCTAACATTCATTAAATGTTTCATTGATTATTTATAGCTTATTTATAATATAATCAAAATAAATAAAAAAAACTAACCTTCTTGGAAAGAGTGTCTAGAGAAGCCGTAATCACTGACCAACACTCCAAAGCGAACTGACACTCGAACTACCCAAACTGATATCACTGCTCTGACTAAAGATACTGGTGTGATGGCGCCCAAATGTACCACTCTTATTTATTTCTTCAGTTTTTAACTGATAACGAACGCTACAGTGTATTTCAATGGAATGTGTTCGTTGAGATTTCATGCGATGTAATGAAAAGGTTATATTATATAATATTTTACCGTTTCGTATAAAATTTTGAGGGAAATTTTTATACAATATCAAACTAAAGATTTGGCAAAGATTAAATATAAATAATCAGACTATCGACGTGAAAATCGGTGCATTGATCAAATTTTCGTTCGGCGTAAAATAATCAAATTTTCGAAAACTAATTCGACGTGACGGAAAGTATAAATTGAATTTGCAAATCCGCGCACTTTTATATATTTTTAATTTGATAAAACGAACGTGAATGGGTTTAGATATAAAATAAGCGAGCTCGTCGTTGTATTTAAGCTCGCTTTGAAAAGTCGGCAAGTCGATTTCCTGGAATATTACTTTCCGTCTTGCCGGGGAACTTTCCTCGCACTTTTTATCCTTTGGAAATTCATCGAAAGATCCGACTAAAAGAGAGTAAATCTTTCAAATTACGCGTTTCGATTTTGACGTCATTGGCTAGTTCATTTTCTGTATTAATTGAAATGCTCTAAATTCTCGTTGCGCAAGTCGGTTCTATATTTGGGAATTAGTTTGTTTACATTTATAACCATGGTATTTGTTACGTATTATTTTGTAATATCATCATCATAATTATGGTATTATTTTTTTCCGAATAATAGCTGATATAAACAATTTTATGTATATTTAATGATGGAACGTGTTTTTTTTTTTTAATATTTGACATAATTTCAGAATTTCCGGAAAACATTATTAAATAGCAAATTCAATAGAAAATTAACTCAAAATGCATGTGGAAATAAGTTATGATATATCTAAATTCATCAGATTTATTACCAATCATTAAATAATTAGATAAAAGGTTAGACAGACATAAATAATCATATTTCATAGAAAGCATATATATTTATAATTATGGTTTATATATGTAAGGTTGAGGTTAATGCGATTAATATCGAAGAGTGCAATAATGTTTTTTGTTTAATAATACCAACAATAATTTTAACTCGTGTAGTTACACATCGTTGAAAAACATTGTATTGTTATATAAAATATATTTTATTATATGATAGTAAAGCTGAAGGAAATGGTTATTGTTCATAAATCGTAGAAAAAAACTTAGTGCTTATCGGCACAAATTTAATTTATAATGTTATTGGTGTTGAGATAAAATTTGAGTTAATTCAAAAATATTTTACGCAATGATGCACACAACGTACTCGCACACCCTTTATTCTTTATCATTAAATTTATGACTGATGACCTATAAGAACTTTAAAATACTATAATATTTATCTAATGTTCTTATGAAAACCCCTTAGCAAATTTCGGCAACTTCTAAATATTTATTCATGAAATTAAGTGATTTTAGATTATGCAACGTATTCCTATTGCTTTTTTTAATCGTAACAGCAACAACAATCAAAATATAATCCTAAAATTCAAAATTACAAAAAAAGAAATAAAAATAATCGACGTACTAGTCACGGTCACTGAACAGATATGAATTTAATGTTTTGACAACGCCCGTTTTTTGGAATTATCTATCTCTTTTTAACGATTATATTATAGTAAAAAAAAAATGAAAAGCTTCGAAAAAATTTTATCAAAAAAATAATTATTGTATGCATGGGTTATCCATTTTTCGAATAACTGGTAATTTTATGAACAACCTCGGATAAATTAAAATAACTTTTTACACTTGGAATTTATCGCACTAAGGGTCAACAAAAAAACTAAGAAATCGATACGTACTATTTTCTTAATCAAAAATAATTTCCCTAAACATAAAATGTAAATATTATCGAATTATAAACTGGATTACGACACAAACAAACAAAAACAACATCGCAACCGAACGCGAACCGAAACGATTTAACAGGCACAAAAGACAAGATTAAGAGATTTAAGAGACAACAAAATTGAACGTAACTCACAAAAAATAAAAACCTTATACTCCCCCGAAAACCCCAGAAATCGAAATTTTACGACAGCCAACCCTGGTGAAGATCAACGACGCAAACAGTGTGTATTATTTCGTGTTTACGTCTGAGTCTCGCGACCTCTGTCAAAACGTGGGTGATCTGCGATAAATGTGGTGGTGTGATGCGATAAGTCACCGACGTCTGTCTGGATCTTTCAGGACAACAGATAGCCCCTCCAGTTTGGATTTTCGACCCCATTTGGTCCTTGCTCAACATTTTGGATGGGGATGACCTTTGCCTTGGGTCGGAAAATGGTGCGTTGTGCGAAATGCGATCGTTGTGCTGTTGGGTGATAATGATTAGTATGATTATTTATTGGTTTGATTTATCTTAATGTGATGTTAATTGATGTTTTTTAAATGTTCGTATAAATAATTTATTCTTATTTGAATCGTTTAGAGTTATAGTTTAGAATGATTTGATGTTAATGGATTTTTTCGGAACAAGATATAAGATCAAAACCTGAGTTTTGATTAGGTCAAGTTTTGATAGTTTTAATGAGTCAAATTGATTCATGAACGCTATTTTTGACTGGATTAAATTGATCCATATTATGCTTTTTCTTAAAAAAAAAATGGAAAAATGATGTTTGTGTTTAATTTTTCGGATTCAAATTATCGATATTTTCAGAAAATTAGATGGAACCGCCCGACACAGACGGTTTGAAAAAATCCGTAGACGTTCAATGTATGAACTTTGTTTTGATCGATCTAACTGATACACTTCATGAATATAAATTATATGTTTTCAATGTTCAATAAAAACAAGATAACTATAACTCCACGTGAATTTTTTAATATCAGATTATTTATTAAAACCTGAATCACAACTTAATTGAATTGATTAAACATTCTGAAACTATTTCAAATATAAATTTAAAATTATCAAAAATTAAAATTAAATTGATAAATATGCCAAAGCAGCCAACGATTTCTTAAAATAGTTTATATTGACCTTTGATGCTTGACCTATACCTTGAATTTTATTATTCGTCTGTTGCTTAGATAATTCGTTTAAATCTTGAACACGTTATTTTATAATTCATTATAATAAATATGAATTGAATTAATTTGTCACAATTAGTTATCACATGTTTCACGTTGTAAATTTGTCATTTTCAAAGATAAATCGATTTTTTTTCATCAAGTAATCTAAACGAGATATACCTACAACAAATTTATTTACGAAACGAAGTCCGGATTATTTTTTTATTACATATATTATTTCGCTTTTCGTTACTTAGCAACTACTTATGGATGGTAAGAGGGATAATGCGGAATCATAATGACCGATGTACAAATATTATACAATCGGTATATATTATATTTATTTAGGCCAGGCCCCTTTCAAAGCGTAATTTGCAAAATTACAAATACGGCTATATAAAATAAAATATGATTGTGTTTGTCGACAATCAACGAGTATAATTCGTCGAGTAGTCAGGAGATTCGCCTAATTTAGGGGTTCCCAATGTAATATTTGTGGAAAAAAAAATAAAAACTAATCTTTTCTTTTAAGCTAATTGTTTTTATCTAAGTATATGATCTTGTTATTTCATGATTGGTACCTGAGTTATTGAAAGATTTTTCAAAACTTTATTCAAATATTATTTCGTAAAATTTAGGGTATGAGGTTTTTTTTATTTTGCTTTAGTAGTTTTTTTGTCCAATGATTTTTCGAATCAATAATCCTTTTTCAGATCTCAAATTAACATATGGATTAAAATTTGTTGGAAAACCCTGAACTAATTAGTATAACAGCGAGCTTAAATTCGCCCAGACAATTTTCACGGTACGATTTATATTAAAAATTTATTTAGCCAAAACATAAACGTCCTTTAAACTAACTAAACGACATGTCTGTAAAAACATCGTGTTTTTTATCTAAGTTCAATATACTTTTACAGTCCAAAGAGAACGTTCAGTCGGCATGATGATCATTTTTGATGATATTTATATTTTTCCCGCTGAAATTCATATTTTGTATGAAACATTAACTAAGGTCAGACGTCTGACCTTCTCGATAATTACTCTGCACTCGATACTTATTTAAACTATGATTGCGAAGCAGGAAATCGGTGTAATTTAGGTACATAATAATAATCAAATTAATTTGCTTAAATATTTATTGAGTTCTCAATTTTTCATATTGAATTTTTTTAAATTATAATTGTTTTAAATAAAGAAATTTTATCAGTTTAATACTGTAATGGAGTCGCAACTGGTCCTACAGGTAAATTTGTAGCAACTACTCTGAATCCATTGTTAGCATCTGCGGTATAACTCACCGTTTGCAATTTACCTGAAATATGAATTAAAGTTAATAATAACATCTCAGATTTCCTGATTTGAAAAGAGAATTTGAAAAAATCTCGATGAAATGGATATTTTAAATGTTAAGTGTACAATAATAACGAAAATTAGTCAGTTCAATTGCACTGTGTAATTGTTTAGTGACATATAATTAAATCTTAGAATTGTACCTATTTCATTTATTTAATGAACTTTTTATGTGTATTTAAAAAGCAAAAATGATACTATTCAAATATGAATCAATTAAAATCAATTCAATGTTATCAAATATGAAAATTTCCGTTTGGAGAAATACCACTGCGAAATTTCGTAATCAAAAATATTTCTATCGCAAATAAACATATGCAAATACTAAATTTGATTTTAATATTAAATTTAATATCAACTCAGATTATATATTGAACAAAATAAAATAAACAACTCACCATTTGCGTCGATATACGAATATGCTCCACGCGTGACCCCATCGCTACCTCTGACCTCATCTTTAGAGCTCTGCTCGTTAGCGTAACCATAACTATAATGTCCTAAAGCGTTCTGCGAATGATACTGCTTGAACCTGCCGAAACCCAGATCTATCATGGGATAAAAGCCAGGCTTTTGCACCTGATGATAATCGAACCCGATAGGATAAGGGGCATACGTGGGAACTCCAGGCAAAATAGTAGGGACGACTGCTCCTGTGGGATAAGGTGACTGCACCAAATAAGGATTCGGTCGATACAGTTGAATCAAGGCATTTCCTATTTGATTGAAATTGTCGTTCATGGGCAGGTTGGCGGGTGTTAGTCTCGAGTATAACGTTGGATTTTCAATTATCTGTGACGGGTTGTTGTTGGTGCTAGTGTCGTCCGAGGAAACTGTGTTTTCCGATGGAGGTTGACGTTTTGGTGTTTCAACATTCTGTTGTGTTTCTGGGTCCACCTGCAAAACGGTACGATCATGATGAATGGTGAAAATTTGCTTAATAATAGATGATCGTTAAGCCGATAGTTTGTAATAGTCTGCGGTTCCGAAATAAAGCGCGTGTCATTGCGGAAATTTGTAATTATCGAATATTGACAAATAATGACACTAAAGTTCAAAACATTACAGAAATCACCATAACGCGCAGTTGTTATACAAACACAAAACCGAAACTATCCCGCGAGATCAATAAATATCAACGAGATAAAGCGAAACGTTCGTTATTTTAATAATTTCGAAAACTTTTGTTTTCGACTTTGTATCTGCGCCCAAAATGCGTCGTCCCAAACGACTTGGACGAAAAAGGCGAACACGGTACAATTATTCGAAAATCCCATTTGATCCGAGATAAGCGACAACACTCGCATTGGATATTTATGGACTATGAAAAAATATATTCCCCATTTCGTGTGGCGGTATCGCGATTCGGAATACGTGAGCGCGGATCGATCGTCCATCCGTACGTACAGTGTATGGAAATTATTGAAAAAAAGTATATAATATTCAATGGTTTGGTAGATGTATGATGACATGCCCGTATGTAGTGTACGATGGAATATTATATGTATAGAATCCGTATAGTTCAATCGTTGCAGTTCTTTCAAGATTGGTTTTTCCAATTTTTATTCGGATCGATATTTTGTATTTCGTTTCATCAGATTTTCTATAAATGTTAGTTTATTTTTATCAATTTTTGGAATTTGATTGAAACAAATATAGAATTTACTTTGTGAAGTACTATACCATTAAATAAATTAACGTTATCATTTGCAGTTTATAAAACACCCGTTGCAAAACAATGCCTGTTATGAGGTAGAAAATTCGTACATTTTCGTTATCGCATATTCTCGAGGAGATAAGAAGAAAATTACTCTTAAAATTTAAATATTTAAAATACCCCATACCAAATTACCTCAAACCAACGATGTGTTGTTATTATATATCTATTATTATATGTATTCACCGCACTCAACGCTTCAGTGCTTGATGGAAACCTGATACTTTCAATTAGATTAAATAAAAAAATCCCATTAAATAGAATACAATAAAAATTAAACCTTTTATTATTAATAGTATTGTTTTTTTAAGATTTAGCTCCAATGAATCCATGTAATCTTTTGATTAATACAAAAATATCAATATTTTTACAGAACCAAAGCAATATCATATAAAAATAACGATATACAACAACACATCATGTTCGGCTAAACGTCAAAGGACGTCTCTCACAAATGTCACACACACGACATGTAGAATGTGTCGGAAGCTCAGATATAATATTCGCGAGCTTTTTCGTGCGAAAGCTCACAATCGAAAGCTTTCAGCTTTTAAGGGCACCGCCTGGCACATATTTTTCCAAAGCCCGACAGCCAAACTAATGGTTCCGATGCCACATCGACGTTTTATTTAGAATTCGGAAGCCGTATGAATTATGATTTTTTTATTCGAGCAGCCGACAGACTCGTCTCTGTGAAGTAACGACGTTGAACTAAGAATGAAGCATTCACTATTTGCCGATTTTCAAATGGATGTGTTGGAATGTTACCTTGTATGCCTGTTGTTATGTGGTCGAGATATTTTAATAATATTTGAACTATATCAGATAGTGTAAATGAAAAGCGATTAAATGATCATTGAAAGGTTATCGGTTCGATCCCAAATAAGACAATAATGGTTTTCTTTTGAGAATTTGTATGCTTAATTAGAATGGAAGTCATTTTTTTTATGAAAAAATATTGGGTTTAAACTGTTTTCTGTATATAATATATAAACAATTATGATTGTGAGTGAATATTCATCTATTCTTCAATTAAAATTTGATTACTGTTTTAAAGCAGATATGGAAATAATCATGAGGTTTAAATATTATCCAATTGTAATGTTAAAAACATGATTAAAAAGTATGCATGAGACATTTTAGAATGATTTAAGTACCGTGTGTAGTAAATTTAAACAATTTTCAGTAAGAACAGAAAAATATGCTGAAAAATGTTAGATGGAACATTCGATAATATTACACTAAAAAATACTTAGGCGGATTAGCTTGTTACTTAACGAAATAAAAAATAAAATTCCATCGTTACGCTTAATTTCTATTAAAATTTTTATTAGAAAAATTTATATTAAAACACATTTCATTACATGTCAAATGAAATTTAATAAAAAACTACAATTTAACAAATCTTGAAATACACTTCAACGCAAGTACGCTTCCGAAGTACAGCGGAGAAAAACGTTTTTTTCGATGCTCCGCGGTGCTATTTCATAGGGAAAATTATTGCTCGTTCGCACACTAACGCGATAATATTTTCTAGCATGCTGGTCGTTTTGAACAGCTCGAATGTAATATTTTTTTCCGTCGATTTATGGAACGTGTGTTTGTACAGGGATAAGAGCTCGAAGCAAGTCGTCTGTGAATCGTGCAGGCGATTCGCAATATGGGCGAGCGAACGATGAAATACGTACCGGGAAACTAAGATATCGTTCGTCGTCTTAGGAATGAATCCAGAATTGATATTATATCCAGAATTTAGTTGGTAAATTATTTTTTCAGATTTTATTTGTTGGAAAATATGAAATACGCTCAATTATATGTGTTTCGTTAATTTGAAATTGAATGATGAATTAATCGAATAAATTAAACAAATATAATTCAATACTACGATCGATATATAATAGTTACGTTGTCTTAGGCAAAAAATATATCACGTTATATTATACATTACATATGAAATGTATTTGTCATAAAACAGCACGTAAATATTTTATTATGTTGGAACATATTTTATTACCTAACTTGATACATTCCTTGCGACATTTCCTGCAAATGATATGGAAGCATCTATATGATATTTTTTCAATTTGTTTTCAAATTTATAATATAAACATCGATGTAATCAAGTTCAAATCATGTAATCGTGTAAAGTGTAATCAAATCATGGAATTTTCGTCAAAACTCGGGATTTTTCGATCGCATTCAATACGCACAATATTCACTGGACTTGTTTATTTGTATACGGCTTATCAGAACGCCTTTTTTATGTCAAAGGTCGTATTGAAAAATGGCACCATCAATTGCGAAGCTGCGAGGGATATGGCCCACTGGCCATCGAACTATTCGACCGAATCGGAAATGGGTCTGAGACCATTATGGACAATACGCAAACGCATTATTTTATTATGTACAGATATTATGTAGAGCCTAAAGCAGATCCAATTGCCCTTAGTAGACGCAAAAAAATATATAAAACAATAAAAGGAAAAATAAAGGCGGAGCGGATCGCAAATTCGACCACCGATTGATCCTCAGACACACCTATCCCTTTGTGTTTCGTAATACAATAATAAAACAGAGAATGGGACAAAGAGGCTTTGCTCCGAAGGAACCGGTCTGAGTCTGCGATTTCAAAAATCGGCTAGCGAACGAAAAATTGACTAGCTTTTTTTCTCTTTGTTGCGCGACCGATCGATTTGCACGAATTGTTTTTGTGGAATTAATCCGTTGTTCGGCTGGACGAAGCTTTTGGGTGGAGTCATCAGAACTTTTTAATTTCACCCAGCTCGTATTTTTTTTGGGGGATTTGCTAAAAACGACAAATCCGAAGGCAGGCGCGGAATCCACGTACGTCAATTGCTAATTTCGTCAGCTTTCAGTTTGGTTGCTGTCGTATATTTTCTCTCAATACGGTAGAAAGTTCATAATTGAATATACTTTAGTTCAAATATAAAAGTGATGTATTTACAACCAAATTTAAATTGATGTCGTGAATAGTTTTATTTGTGGCAATGAATCGATCGACATTATTATGATCACAAATAATATGGTTTGGGCTTGAAATTCCATGAATTATTATTATATTGAAATAATTTTAGATTAATCGATTTGAAAAAACTTTATATACTGACAATAAATTTTCGAATTAATTATAATGAAGTCGTCGAGGCTCAATAAATTGAAAATATTCTTAACTTTTTGCAAGAAAATCTTTTCTTCATTACTATCATTTTAAGATGCTAGTACAAAAAAAGTCTCTTAGTGGTACTATAAAGTCCATTTTATATACGTATACTTGAATAAGTATCTTGGAAAAAAATCTCTCTTTTTCATCTTTCATTACTCTCCCTGGCTTAGTTTGCTGTGCGAGATTCTCGTTTTGCTCCCGAGATCCCTTTGTCACTTCGTATCGCTATATATTCAAGGAAAATCAACGACTATTCCGTTTTCACAGCAAGGAAAATGCCTCAATTAATCTGACTTTGTGTAAAATTTCACAAGAGATTTTTCCATTGATCGAAACAAACCAACACATCGTTTAATATTCACAGAAACTAAATAAAAAAGTACAACACTACTCTAAAATCGTAACGCATTGCATCTGTTTCACGCGACGCTCTGAAACGAATGAAAATTTCAACTTCAACTCTGAAAAAATGCTCTTAAAATTCGCTCTAATAATTCGGGATGCAGTTTCCACGTATGGTCTCAAGTGTTTTGAAGTTGCGAAATCGCAGCGCTTTTATATTATTTTTTTTCATGTTCTATAATAGTTGATATTTATTATATTTAGTAGTTCAACGTATTCTAAAGGCGTGAATAACATGAAAATTTAAATGTAGGTTTTATTGTTGGGAAAGTTCCGGGAAATTTTAGCTGTACGACTGTATGCGCTGTTGAGGATAATCGCACTCAGAAAGTCGTTTGAACGTGTCGTGGAAAAGTGTACGTATTTTTTTTAAATGCTATTTTTAAATGTGTGTGTGTGTTTTAGATGTGTAATATAATATACATATATCATATCACAAGCAAATTTATAAAGCAAATAATATGCAAATTTACATTTAGGAGAAATTTGAAAATACCAACGTTTAACCTTTTTGATACATCATCATTATTATAATAATAATGTATGGAGCGTGAGCTATCAAAATAATTTTAAATGAATAATCAATTCGAATATGAATTTAAAAAAGATAAAAATATATTCCATAGGAATGGAAAAAAGGTTTTGAATATTGATCGTTTATATTATAAATATAATATATTATATAATATCGTATAGTTTGAACTATTATAATCTTCTTTTCACATTTTCTACTTAGATTCGATCAAATGGATGTCGTTGAAAATATATTATATGAAAAATAACTTACAACGTTTTGACTGTTGGGTAAAATCTTAAAACCATTCATAGCGTCTGCAATGTATGAAACTGTCTGAAGAACACCATTAGCGTCAACGAACGAATACGATCCACGAGTCGTTCCATCTGCCGATCTAGATTCCTCTTTGGCCGACTGAGCTGTCGAATAACCATATCTACAAAATAAAATAGATTATCCATTATACATCCACAAAATAAAAATAATTAAAAATAACAAAGACAACAGTAATCATTTTTAAGGTCATATGTCGAAGCTTACATTGTATATAGATTGCATAATTATCAGTATGAGAATGTTTAGCAAAAAATGTTTTAAGCTTTATCGTGTAATAAACCGTATCATATACTTGTATACAATCATATATATGTATTCAACATAATTGAGTATGTAATACGCGCGGAATTGAAACCAACAAAATGTACCGTTGTTCGTGCAGTGTTCTTCGGGCACGGGGAAAAGTTGAGTGGAATCCATCTAAACGGCATGGTTTCCTTTGACGAAAGTTTCTAGAGCCTCCTTTTGGCAAAAGTATTGCGTTGCGGATATCATTGGCGGTTAAATAATGAACCTTTTGCACGCTATATAACCGAGACGTGAAACTTTTTCATACGTTTCCCTCTCTGTGTCTGGTTGTCGTCGAAGAGACGAAACCCGAAACTTTTTCTTTTCTGTGTTTCAATTTTTTTATCCATCCGGCTTTATGTGTATTTTTTTTGCCTCGTTTTCTTGCTTTCGAACGATCACGAAAGGTTGAGTTTATTAGCACGGTCGGGGAATATTCAATCGAAGTTTTTCGCGAGACGCCGTACTTTCTGCGCCTTCCGTATTTTATGTTTAAATTTGAATAAAGTTTCCCGTATACGATATTCCAATAGAGGGATGGTATACTTCAAAAGTATTTAAGAATGAAAACGATTTTGATTTCATTGTACGTGTAATGCTGAATTTAAGTGATACGATAGTACTAAAGCCATACATTGAAATCATATTCCATACGTAAAAGACTATCAAAGAGGATATTGAATTTTTTTTTCAATTTCAGAATAATATTATACGTATTCTCTTTTATAGATACCAAAACAAAAGGGTATTTATTATTTTTAATTCGTTATTATTTGCTGTCAATCTAATGTTAAATACAGAACGAGATATTTTATTATATTGTGTAATAACTAAGCCGACTCAGGAAGCTGGCATAGAGTGGGGTGCATGTAACAGGCGGGATGGTGGGCTTCCCCTTCGAAATATATTGTGTAATACTTGAAAATTTGAATATTTTTATATATGTATTGCATATTCAAAACAAAGAAAAGGTAATTTTCAAAGAGCTAAATATGGAAAATCATTCATTGACAAATACGCTACGAAAACACACCTATTTATTAACTGTGCTACTTATCGCTCAACTTCAGCCATCTATGAGAATCGGTGCATTTGAAAAAAATAATTTTTCAACAACCTCAATAATTGTATAACGCAATTCAATAACCAAAGAAGCGACACGACTATAATACAATGAACATAGTCAATTCAACTACGGCCACGTGTCTGAGCACACTCTATTTCGCGCAGCGTCGTCGTCTTTCGCTCATTAGCGATTCAATTAACACCTGAAAAGCCTTCGCGGACTTTCTACGGTGAAAAACGGGAAAACTTAAGAGCCAACCGACGGCGCCGAAAGTCCTTTTACGACGCGCGTGTGTGCCTAATGAATCCTTAAAGCGCACTTCGCGTTTTGAAAGCGACGATGATGGTACTGACGTGTATTTTTCGGCAAAACTTGTATGTTATGTGTGTGTATGTAGCTTCAATCGGGATTGTAGGTTGGCGGGGGAACAATGGGTTTTTCGAGTGTAAATGCGCGAAGTGGCGCGATTGCGACGTGTTTTTTTAATGGTTGTTCCTTTTAAAAAAAATGTATGTAAGGCTTACTAAATTTTGAGAAAATGAGTAAATTTAAATAATTGAATGTTCAATTTGATCTTTGAAGGATGTCCGATTTGTTTTCGGATTAATTTTCCAAGAGATAATTTTTTTATCTCGTTGATGAGATTGAGTTTATATTGTTTGTTTCAATCAATCAATAAATTATTGTTCATAAATTCTTAATTACGAAAATGTACATTTAAAATGATATGAAGAGTTACGATATTAATATTATATTATATATAATTTTAGAAATTTTCTTAAATATTTTAGGAAAATATAGCTGTTTACCGATAATTTCACCGATAATATTTTTCGATAATTTTAAAATAAAACGTATATATTATAGAATTTAAAAAAATTAAAATAATTTTTTTACTGACATCTATTGAAATATATTTTTATTTTTCATACAAAGGCTTTATCTTTAAAAGCTTGCACACGTAATATGAGATGTCATGCCATTAATATACTAAAGGAATATACATAACCAGTTTGTATTTATTATCGACAGTAAGGCCAGGCGCACACTTGCGATTTAGTCGCGTGGGATCGAAAATGCAACACATTGTTTTGGGTTGAAATGCACGCATGTCATATAATATTGAGTTTTAAAAAAAAATAATAATAGTAAAAGCATAAAAAAACAAAATACGCCTCATGATTAGGGTTTCTGTCCCAGGTCGACCCGGGACAAACATTCCCGGGAATTCGGAGAGTTTTTGTTGTCCCGTGTCCCGGGAATTCTAAAATCGAATCCCGGGAATTGGATTGTAAAAAATTTTGAAAATATACAAAATTCACGCGATTTCACGATGGGAAATAATAAATCAAATACGCAAAGAATCGTAAAATAATATTTTAAAATTTGAAATAATAATAATTTTCTTAATAACAAAGATTTCTTCTATAGAAAGTTTTCTGGAAAAAGAATAAAAAATTGAAATCGAAGAAATTAAGAAGCCTAAAACTGATTTTTTTGACACAAATTTTAAATAATTCTAGTTTTGTAACGAATAAAACATTCTTTAAATGTTGTAGTAAAAGCGAGTGTATATCCTACGGTGAAACTATTATGAAGCAAGTATATCCTTCTTGTATTGACGATTCCACGATGGAAAAAACTCTTTTATATTCAGATGAAGATGAAACAATTGTGTGATTGACGATGAATGAAGAATTAAATAAGAAGTTATCAAAGACAAATATACGAAAAAGCGTAAATAAAAATAACCTCGGCTTAAAAAAAAAAAACAAAACATAAATGCTGACAGGATAAAAAATCGATAATTTAAAAAAAGATTTTTGTCCCTTTTATCAATAAAACCAACTTCGATGAAACTGAAAGAGTTTTTTCCATTGCTAGGAGTTTTTGTAGAAATTCTAGAAATAGGCTTTCGGATTCTCATTTAAATATTTTCAAATAAGTTTACTTTTATAATTATTTTTTTCCAGTTAATAGATATATTATGTTATTGTTTTTTTATATTTTCTAAATAAATAAATATTTTTTTATTTATAAAAAATATATTAAATTGAAAAAAAAAAGTTTTTTATATGCATCCCGGGATCCTGGGCACCGTCTCGTGTCCCGGGAATTGAAAAAGTCCGGAAAATCAGAAAACCCTACTCATGATAATAACTCAAGCAGTCGCATCCGAAACGTACTTTTCAAGCGACCCGTCATTCCATCGCACTTTATTAAAAACAATTTTTCACAAGTGCGTAGGGAAAACTACGGCGACCAAAATACGTCGTTCGCAGCTGCGAAATAAAGCACCTCATATGAATATTTAATATTGAATTTTGCTCACTTGTATTGTCCCTGTGAGCCTTGCGAGTGGTATTGCGTATTGAATGGATGATGAGCCTCTCCACCTAATGGATTTCCGCTAATGGACTCTGCCGCAAATGACAAAACACAACAATAAATAACGGCCGAACCGAACGAGCGCATCTGAAAAGAGAACACGAACTCTAAAGGAAAAGCTAGGAAAATTCGCTGAATAAACATGGCACAGTATACCTTGTATGAAGGAGTTGAGACTGGAGGCTCTGGAGACGTTTCGGGATCAATAGAACTGAGTGTGGTCGCCGTTTGGCTTTTATACGGAACCATGGCCAGGATGTGGATGTAGGATTGTCGAGGATGTCTTTGGAATGAACATCAGCCCACGTGGGGACACCTAGGGAGGTGGGCTTGTTGGCTATCGGTACAACTAGTGTATTCGAACACCGTATAGGGCACGTGGGCAGCGTAGATCGGTACATCGATTTGGATATTCTCAATCGTTCAAAATGCATCGTTGTTTATAAAAATTATAATTCAAACAATATTTTTATATTTGATAAAAAATATGATGTCTTCATAGAAAAAAATAAATATAAATGTATAATATGAGCCGAATTTATATTTTTATAAATCGTACGATTGTATTTATTATACATATATAAATTTCAATCAAATATCATATTTTCTCAATCTATTATATCTAATATTTTAGTGAAATATTATTTTATGTTGTGAATAAACAAAATGAAATATTTAATAAATTTATATGTTTATATTGCGAAGGTATTTCCTGTTAAATGTTTGGAAATTGCAGGTTTTGCTGGATACGTTAGAGTGAACGCCTACTACTAAAAATATGCAAGGGTTGTTGTTAAACGTAATGTACGCGCTCGATAGGACGGACTAGGTTTTAATTTGTGCAATAAACAAATGTAAAAGACGACTTTTATTATGCGAATTTACGTTTCGCACAACGCCGTCGGATGCCCTTATTTAAAATGTTAATTTATTCGAACGATCCTTCTGGTACACCTTCGCGGAAATTCGCCCCGCGATTTGGCCAAGTTTGCACGCCCGTGCATAAATCATTTTCGTTTTATGTTATCCGTAAAATTCAAGCGAAAACCTACAAAATTTATTGTTTTCGAATAGGTGTCTGTATTCAGGATGGTTCGCTGAAAATTAGCACACAATGCGGTCCTGATTGTTGTTGTTTTTGAACTCGCCGATCCTTGAGCTTGCAATAAGTGCCCGCAGCGGGCTTCTTTCCATTTCCTATCGACAGATATGCAAAAGACGAGCACAATGTCCAGGGAAGGCTATACAAGCTTTAAAAAAAAAGGCTCTCGGGTGGAAAATATGTCAATGTACATGCTCGGTCACTCCAATAGTTCTCAAAACAGGATTTGTCAACCGAGCAATATGAATAATGAATAATTTCTTAATGTACCAAACCAGAACATTTTTTTAAGGAATAAAAATTTTCATTAAAATAAAATTTAATATTTATAATCTTGAACATAAATTGATATTTGATATTATCATGAAATCTAAATTTTCTATAGACAGCAATAAATCTTTGTAGAACGATTAATGCTTTAAACACCTACTTAATCAATCGTAACCTAATATCAACGCTTGATTTATTTTCATTTAAGTATTTAAAAATACATAACAAATTAGCAACTAAAATGTCTGGATAAATGTATCAAACTGTCAATAAATGCGTGAAACATGCTTTTATAAAAGTTACTGATCTATAATATGTTCATGAACTTGAATGCAGATGGTAATAACAATTGTAAAAAACACGAACACAGAAAACAAGTTACCAACGCACTAAGCTCCCGTCCTCGGATCATGTGGGTGAATAATACAGATCGTTTATAATTTCCCATAATATAGAATCATCAATTATAACAGCAAATAACTATTTCATCTCAGTCCAAAAGGTGAAAACTGGGAGCATAGTGGGTGGGACATGTAGGCCCGATAGAATCATTTCGCTGTAAATCGAGCAAATCGTATTTGTATTTCATTCGAATTTATAAAAGGAATTCGAAGTCATCGCGCATCATACGATAAAACACTAAAAACTTACTCGACGTGGGTGTGTGGAATATGCGAAAGATTGAACGAGAGTGATAATATTTTCTTGTGTCCGCACCGCAAGAGTTAACTGTCAATGTGAAAGATAACCGAAGCGGTTAAACGCCATAATTCTTCGTTGAAAACGTTTTATCGCGCGCGAAAAGCGTCGTTCAACGTTCAAAAGTGAAATCATTTGTTCAGTTGTCTTTTTTCAATGGTATTTTTAAAATAGATCACTTTTTTGTATGCGAAGACCGGGCGATGGTTGTTTCAAGGCGATCTGGACAAGGTGTGGTAACTGGCAGTTCTATGTTAATTGATACCGAAGAGAAAAAATACGCAGAAGAACTTCTTGGATTAACTAACGGCTATTATATCATAAAAAAAGTCACAAATATTTGCGATTATATTAAAATACATACATAGTAATAATAAATATTTGCTGATGGTTTTTGATCGATATACTAAATAGTTGTTTTCTGAGGACGAAAGCAAATCAAAAAATTAATATTATTATAAAATATTTTCAAATTCAAAACTATTATTTTCTTTGGATTATTATTGTAATTTGATTAATTTTATGATGATGGTTTACTTATTTATATATTTTTTCAAATTATTTTAAAAGAACATTTTAAATATGAGGTAATACTTTTTCATGTTTGTCATTTGATTGGTGGTATCTGGTATCTGGTATCTAGTGCAATAACATGGCGAGATTTGTAGGTGGTTTTTGATATGGCATTTTTTATAAACAGTGTAAAGTGTGAGAAAGGAAAAAGAGCCGACCAGAACTCGCGAGCCACACAATGAGTCGCAATTGTTGTTGCAATTAATCGCGACGTCGGCACATATTATATGATTCACGCGGCAGTCGACAAAGTGAGAAACCGGACCATTTTTTTGGAATCGTCTTATCAATGAAAAATTAAACTCTCATTTTCTAGCCAAATGGTTAAATAAACTCAATTCGAGATGATCGAGTAGATTTTAAAAACGGAATCTACTCTCTTGCGGCGCTTGAACCATCATCCATACGAATGGCAATCCATGCAGCGTATCGCTGTACTGTGGGCTGGCTGAGGTAATACTTTTTGAAAAAGGTATCTTATATAGGAAAATGTATTTAAATAATGTTTCACGTAAAAATTAATATTTATTTATTTTTTGAAATTTCTCAAAATAAAATCGTGCATTTTTAAATTATTTTTATTTTCGTGGTAATAATTTATAAATGTTTCAATAGATCACAGCGATATTTCGTACAAGGTAAAACAAAAAGGAATCAATTTCGAAGATCGCTTATGGCATTTACGCATGGAAAAGGCGAGATTTGGCTTCAACATGAGCGGCAAAGTGAGCTGCTTTAGCTGCAATAACTTCGGGTGTTTCCAAAGGTCCTCCAGCAGCAATAGCTATAGGAGCAGCAATTGGAGCTACAGCAGCAACAACTGGGGTAGATCCAACGGGCAAGTTACTAGCGGCAGTTCTGAATCCGTTAGCATCAGCTGTATATTGGACGTTTTGGATGATTCCGTTGGCATCGACGTAAGAGTAAGCTCCGTTGGTGGTTCCATCAAAAGCGCGAGATTCTGCTTTGGATGAAAGTCCATCGTTATATCCATAGCTGTATTGTCCTAAAGTGTCTTGGGTTTGGTATTGGCTGGTGACGATCGGTGAATAAGCAGCATATCCATAGACAGCAGGAAGAGCAGCAATTGAACGACGTTTACGGAATAATCCGGAACGAACAGCAGTGTGTGCTTGGAGGTGAGCTGATCTAGCAGCAATCACTTCAGGGGTGTCTAATGGAACACTTGGAGTAGCTACAGCAACAGGAGCAGCTACTGCAACTGGAGCTTCTACAGCAATAGGAGCTGGTACTGCTACTGGAGCAGGTACTACAACTGGATTAGCTGCTACTGCTACAGGAGCAGCAGGTAATGGATTTTGAGGCAAATTGGTAGCAGAAACTCTGAATCCGTTGACAGGATCACTGACATAGCTTACAGATTGGACAATATTATTAGCATCAATGTAAGAATAGCCTCCTTGGGTAATTCCATCAGCAGTTCTGACTTCTTGTTTGGCTGATGGCCCTCCAGAATAACCATAAGCATATTGCCCGAAGGGATCCTGTGAGTGATACTGAGATATCGTTGGTGCCAATGCAATAATGTTGGCATGGGTCATGGAAACAAGGCAGCAAAGGGCGACCTGCAAAAAATGAAAAAGTCAACTAGTTTTTGCTCCGGTTTCGAAAGACATGCTTCAAGATGATGAGGCAAGGTCGACCAGCTGTAGAAGAGAGCTTTTTTGCGGCAAGATAAGAAAGACAAACAAAACCGCTCACGTATAAGCCTTCTCGATTGTTCAACGGATATTTGAATACTCGTAGAATGAGTTCGGTACTATATTTAGATCTTCTGAATTAAACAATCGGCTCTAAATCAAACTATATTCAGCTCTTTGAATAAATCTAGTAACTCCTTTAAAATGATTCATTACTCCTATTATATGTAAATACGTGAAATAGATGTTTATATTTCTGTCGCGTGCTTTTAAAGAAAAAATTTCATTTGGCATTTGGTTTCTGAAAGAGATATGTGATATTTATTTTTGATAAATATCAGAATTTCATGGAATTTAATGAATGGTGTATTGTATCAAAAATAATATATTATTAACATTAAATGTAAATTTTTATTATTAAAATTTGTTTTTCATAAAAAAAGTATAAACTAAAAAAATA